>OX439486.1:4862287-5000984 GCA_949320155.1 Melangyna quadrimaculata
AAAACAAATAAACTCCCGATAGAATTGATTACCCATGCAACATGATTTTTATGTACTATTTTAGCATCCAAGACAAAAGTTTAAAAAAAAGATGCATGAACGGTGCAGGGAAATAATTCCACGGGAATCTTCGCCACCTGAGCATTTATTTCACTTTTAGTGAGATAGAATTTATTACACTTTTTACTGAGAATGAATTTCACTTTGAAAGGTGGAGTTTCTGCCCACTTAGTGTGTGAGATAATTACACTTCTTTTCCAATGATGATGACACACCAACTGACAACATAGGCGTCTGTCTGGCGACTGAGCATACCCTAAGCGGAGCGACGGAGCCGCGTGAGCGGGACAGAGGACCCAACAAGGGAGTTAAAATCCTTGAACCCGCAAAGCTGGCCACCCAAGGTACTCTTTATTACACATAAACTTAAATTATACCAACTGACACATAGGCGCCTGCCTGGCGACTGACCATACCCTTAAGCGAAGCAACGAAGTATTATGCAAAATTTATTAAAAATATACAAAATTTAAGGTGAAATATCAGCAGATTCCCGTGGAATTATTTCCCTGGAAACATCTTGGAGATTTATAGAGGATAAGCCGATGAGTATTTTTGTTTTGTTAAGTGAGTGGACAATATCGAGTTTTTAAGTACATACATATATTAAATCCAGTAAAATTTTCAAAAAAGCGATAGGTTAGCCTTAAATTCGATTCTCTCGAACTAATTTCTCCATCAGAAGGAGTGGGCGCCATATTTGAATGCATGAATTTTACGACTGAATTTTGTTTGAATATTGGTGGAAAATTGGCTATTAAAAATAAATCGTGAACTACACAAATCCAACAAGTCTTATTAAGCATTATTTAAGGTAAAAAAAACAAGTAGGTGTCGGTTTAGGTTTTGAAAAACCAAATTTTTTGAATTTCAGACCATGGACTCCCCGCGTATATGTATTTAGAGAGAGAGCAATAGGGTTATTTACATTGGAATGTTATTTAATTCAACGCAGTTATTAATATATTGGATGTCTAGATCAGAAGTAGGTATAACTTCTGTCAACTGATACGTTGGTGAGAAGAATTCCAATTGAATTTTTAACGCGAAATACCACCTTTCGACCCTTAAATAGCTGCTCTTTCCAAGGTACGTCAAACAGGCAGAAGATGAAGCGATTTTTGAGATTGAAGATCAATGTTTGAATAGGCACTTCTCTCTGTATCTCAGTGCGACTTTGGTGATTTAGAGCTCAACGACAAATTGATGGACGGCGCAAAAATGGTAAAAAAGAATAAGAGTTAACTCATCAGCACTTTTGTGCAAAAAAAACACTACGAAATGATTAATGAATAACTTTTGTACTTACGTTACATTTTATTTGCAGTTTGCAATCAACAATTCTCATAAAACTCCAATTGTGGAAGAAGTTTTTTAATAAATATATTAAAGTTCCGACATGACATCTGGAAGAGATCTAGAACCTTACTGAGTTGTGACTTACATTTTCTGAGACATAGGCTGACTATCACGAATTCTATCGTAAAAAAATTATCACAAAATCCGTTCTAAGTGGCAATTTCTATTGCATTCTGCGATAGTCTATTTCAGGATTCCAAACAATTTTCCGACTGATATCGAATTTACGAAAGGGCTGATAATTGTGCGTGTCAGCAAGAATAGAGGGTACCAGGTTCCTAGAGGTGTCTGCCGAATTTGAACGGCGAAAATGACAGGCAGTTTCTAATGATATATTATTCCGTTTGAAATTTCTATTCCATCCGAGACCTCTGACGCGGCAGTGGTGGCTTGATAGTCCAACGTTTTTATTATTGTGATTAGGGTTCCTAAATAATTTGTAGAAAAATCCACCACCAGGGTGTACGAATTTAAAAAAAAAAAACTCAGAAAATAATGATAAGAAAAGAGTAGAGAAAGAAAATACATAAATTTGTTTGAAGAATATAACATGTGGAATTCCAGATAATTTTTGACTCCACTTAGTATTCTACACGAAGTATTCCCAATTTTCGAAAAAGCGAAACAGCACATTTACTGCAGTAAGTGAATCGTTTGTATGCAGATGCAATTTACACCGAGGAATAAGGTAAATCCGAGTTCCCTTGGATTTGTGTAGACCAACAAAAAAAAATAAAAATATACATTAAGAACTTAGGAGTAAGTTCTTAAAAAAATAAATATTACAAAAAAAACTTGTATATTTGTATAAGAGTGCATAACTCAAAGTTAGCGTACTAAATATTCTGTGTAAAAAATTAGTAGTGAAATGTGAATAGAAAAATAGAAAAATTAAATAACGTCTGTTAGTGAAAGCAAAAACAAATATTATACTGCCATTCACTTCACAAAAAAAATAAAACCAAAACTAAAAAAACCAACGAAAACAAATTTAAAAAAAAAGTTCCTTACAAATAAATGTTATCGAGAAATTTTTTAAGAAAAATTTCGAAAATCAAATTATCATTATTTTTAATATTTTTTTTAAGAAACAAAAAAAAACAACTCCTAATACCTGTCGGCCTTCTATATATTCTCTTACCGTTATAATAAGGATGTAATAAGATACCACGATTTGATTTGCTGAAAGGAAAATTTTATGTTTTACATCAAGTAAAAAAAAATTAAAACTAATCGAAAAAAAAACTTAAAAATATAAAATGAAATATAAAAAGGAAGTTAAGTTAAAATCTCAATAAATAAGCAGTATGTTTCTCCTAAGTATCTTGCCTAAATATTTATCTTTGGTATAATAAAGTCCGGAAAAGGTTATATTTGTGTTGTAATGCCCCTTGCTCCTATGCCCACCGAAAACATAAAACTTTTTTTTTTGTTGAATATGGTAACAAAAAATTGATAATACTGTCTTGTACAGGAAAATTGAACTTACTCGTATGATTGACTGCTAAGTGGATTGGAGCTGCCTCCATCCGGATTTCCACCTAATAGGCCCCCACTACTGCTTCCATTTTTCATCATCAACGGCCTCATCGGAATGCTCTCGCTAAATGTTCGCAGCTCTCCGCTGCCACTCAGTTCGGTATTATAGCCTAATGGACCGCTGCCAACTCTGGTTTGCATGATTGTTTTTGTAATATGATTTATGCCATCAGCAACACTGCGATGCATTGAGCTGTATAGCTGATCGTTGGATAGTGAGTTAGGCATTTGAAGGCCATTATTGCTGCTATTGCCTTCAGTTTTGCGATTCCGAGCAAATGGACCGGTTCCATGGCGGCGTAGAGAAGACCAAACACTTCCAAATAGGGTGTGGTTACGCTGTTAGAAAACACCGTATTAAAACAAAACGACAACAAAATTTACAAAAATTGAAGCTCAGCAATAAGTCATTAAAATGCTTGGAGAGATTGCTATCAATCAATAGATAAAATAAATAAATTCGGTGGCGCAACAGCTCGTGAAAAAACCAGGTCCTAGTGATTAAAAACAAGACGAGAAGCACTTATTCATGACAAGTGATACTCTTGGAGGATTTGTCAATACCTCGCAAGAGGCAGTAGCTCTGAAAAAAAAACTAGTTTTTAGTTATAGTTGGTTAGCTCGAAATAAGGAAATAAGCTTTGCATGTTGATAAGTCGGCAAACACGCCTCTCCGTAGAAGACGGTTTTCATGTTTGAAAAGATCTGTCTTGTTTTCTTTAACAGACACCGCTAAAAATTATATTTTTTGGGAAGGACCTTGATTTTTTATTTTGAACATATTCGTTCAACTAATTTCATAAATATTTTTAATTTTTTTTTAGTTACATCGTGTTCATGATTTGCAATTGCAACCCGTTTGGAGAATTTATTGCGGACATTATATTCCCATCGAAATATTAAATATCAACAGAGGTGCTTGAGTCGGAAATCATTAAAATTATTGCGGATGGAAAACAGAAAAAACGACTTACTCTGTGCATTGGTTCAGGTTCCTCGAGTAATTCATCAAGATTGCCCGAAATGGCCCGCTTTAAGGCCGGTCCAGCATCATGCAGCGTCCTTAAACCAGCCTGCAAGCTTACCGTGTTATTACTATCTTGTCCCTCTTTGCCTTCTTGCTCCTTGCGTTTTTTAAATCGTCTAAAGTAATCCTGAATTAAGTAAGTGGCATAAAATTTGCCAACAGTAACTTCATCGTCATTGCCCGGTGGTGGGACAACTTGATCCAATAACTTCGGACTTGTACGCTTCCATATCTGTTTTATTACTGTTCGTAATTCCGAATTAGCATCATCAATATTACCATCGGTCTTGATGCTCAACGACGTTCGGACAACAGCAAACAGCGTGGCATTGAACAGCACAGTTCCGTCACTATTCAGCGGCATATTCATTGAAACCAAACGCTTGCATGCCATTCGATGCGGGCACAATTTTCCAAAGCCCAATGGCGGTGATATTTTCCTCAGCAATGTCACAACATCAAGATGCTTGATGCGACCCTTAGCATCGGGGTCGTATTCGCTCCACAATCGAATAAATTCGTCCAAATGATGTGGGCCCAGAATTGACCAATCCCTTGTCAAATAATCGAAGTTGTCCATGATGACCGCAACAAATAAATTTATGATCTAATCTCGAAATTGTGTCATTACCCATAGTTTTGTCAATTTTTATCTGAGATAGAAATAGGGACACGTAAAAGAAACAAAACCAACTTACCAAAAATGAACAGAGAACGTAAAACGATATGAAATATGGAAATGCAATATTCGATCCACAATTCTTGTTACTACTGTCATCTGATTTTGCATCGCATACAACAATGTCCGGTCGAACTGAACAACTCATCATTATGTCCTGCCAGGCTTCTCCAGTTGCCGAACGGAAAAGTACGAGGACGGCTTGCGGGAATGTTTGAAAATTGTTGTTCCTAGTTATGGCTGAATCATCGTCTAAAGCTATTTTCCCAAAAACCTTTTGTGGTGGTTTTTAGGTATTTTTATTATTAAATGTTTAAAAGTTTTGTTTTGCTTTTTTTTTTTTTTTTTTTTTTTTGAAAAATTCATACCTGCATACCAATAACGGCATAAATAAAGAATAACATGACAATCAATAGGGCTACGTAGGGCAGCGCTTGAAATGATTTAATGAATGTCCAGAGAAGCGTTCGGATGCCTTCGCCTTTGCTAAGAAGCTTTACCAAACGCATCACACGAAATAGTCGAAAGAAGTTTATCGAAATTAAATTCGATCCACCAGACTATATGTACGTTGTGTGCAGAGATCCCGGACAAATTTATGTAGAGTTTTGGTTTATTTTTTGTTTTTGAAAAAATAAAGTAGAAAGAAATATTTTTTTTTGTTTGAAAATTTGTTAGGAAATTAAAATGCAATCAATAAATTTTTGTGTAGAAAATTAAGTAAAAATTATTAAGATTCAAAATAATTTAAAGAGTAAAGTTTTTGTAATTATGTAGACAGAGAAAAAAACAAAACAGAAAAATCAAGCTACGCTAGCTGTGTTATTAAATAAAATTCTAAGATTATTATTTTTTAAATTAATCAAAATTTAAACTAGAAAAATATAACTTTAAGAACTGGATTGTAATAGTGTATGTTATGTTGTTGGTTTACTATGTCCTTCTAATGGACAATCTGTTTAAGGTGTTATTCAATAAGTATACGTTATTTATATTGCAAGTACTATTTTTTCATTTTTTTTTTTTATCAAATTACTATGTAATTACCTTTTTTTATTTTATTTATATTGAATATTATAAGGTTAATAAATAGAATAGTTTTTGGAGGTCCTGTATCATCTCATCAATAGGCAATATACGAACAAAAAACAATTTCCCATAAATGCAAAAATGCTAAATAAGATCAAAAATTCAATAACAAAACAAACAAACTACATAAAGCATATAGTGAGAAATTTTGATTCTCACAAATTTAATGATAGCACTCTGGTTTTCTTTAAATTTGTTGTTTTACGTAATAAATATGTATATCAGCGTCCTTGATTTGAAAATAGCGATAATTTGGTTACAGAGAGAACTAGATTGAATATAATTGAAATGTCAAAGAAGAAAGCTAGTTTTTTTGTCAGTTAAGTCCGATTGGATCGATACTTTTGATTCAAATGAATGATTCATTTTTTTTTTTTTTTAATTTTTCATCCTTCGAGCTGAAGACATCAACGATATTTACTTTTGAAGTTCTAAAGAGAAATTTGTTGTTTAGATTTCATTTTGATTGCATTTTATACGCATTTTATTTGTGAATAATTTTTTCCTTCCGACGGATAGCAGAATACTAACTTTCAAGCGAACGTTTAGTACAAAAGCGTCCGCATAATGTTGATTTGTGTATATTAACAGTGCCGATCAACAATGTCTATCAAATGGATAGAATGTAACCCGACTCAAATGGATAGAACTCAACAATGTTTATCAACGCTACTGTCCTTTGTGTTTCCCATGCGCTATCTGCGGCCAATGTAGGTATTTTGGTTTGTGGAATGAGACACTGTTTTGTTTTCGTTTGTGGTCGTATTTTTTTTGTATTTAAAATGAAATGGACGTGGAAAATTAAGTACATAAATGAGTGTTTCCATGGACACATGACAGTATACAATTCAACACGTACACACTAGCATGTTGATCGACAATGCTAATCAACAATGTTGATCGCCCTTAAAAAAATTATTGGAATGAAATATTCTGTATGCATTGAAATATAAGGTCCGATCCTTTACTTTGTGCACAGAAAATCACAAACTGTCAGATCTTGGAGAGCAACGTTAATATATTCTCAAAAATATCATAACTGTGCCAAAGTACGGGAACGCAAATTCAACCAAATTCCGTATTACCTAATGTGCTAGACAAGTAAGGCACGATTTTTGGCTATCATTCTTTTGCTCTCAAATTGACATTTTGCTGTGCTGTGATTTTCAGTCCGAAGAAATTTCTCGGACTGAAAATCACAGGTAGGGGAAATTATTTACTCTCTCGTAAGCGTTGTTTTTTGTAAAAAACTGTCAAATTATTGAGTACGGGAACGGCTTTGGACTGAAAATCACACAAATGCACAGAAAATCACACAAATTTAAAGTAAATGAATGGACCTATAGTTTGCTTACCTAACAAGCTAAAATATAAGAGCCTACGATGATGATGCATTAAAAAACATTTCAAAAATTCTTTTTTTTTCTGTATAAGATTTATTTTGATGCCAAGGAAAAGATGAACAAAATATTTGCTACAAGCCAAAATAAAGTTTTTTTGCCTATCTTCTAAGTTGTAAACTGTCAAATTCCGTTGAAAAGTGGCTACGATGTCTATGGATTACTACTTAAAGAAAATCTGAAGACTTTGATAGCGATAGCGAAGGGGAACGAATGCTACGTTAACGTGGCAGAAAATTTGTGTGCATCAACATTGGAATATCTACAGTCAACACGCTGACGAGCAGTTTTTCAAGGTGCCTAAATGAAACTAATCAACACTTTGACCCTAAAAATTATTTCACTGTGAGGTCAATTTTTTATAATTCACGACTACCCTGTTGAAATTCAACACAGTGCGAGCATTTAGGAAGCAGAGGCAGGATTGAAAAGGAGATAACGATGTACAAGTACATTTGTCTTGAACGCTTGAATATTAAAATGGGAAGGAAAAATACAGTTGGGTATTGGGCACATTCGTGCAGTACGGCTAAAAAAAGAATCACTGTATTTGACGGTACGACCGAAATTTGGCTCAAGGGCATAATGATGGACATTCCTAGCGGAGCGGGTGTTACGGGTAAAATGTTTAAGGGGAGGAATGCAGCTGGAAAGTTCACTACAACACTGTTTGAAAAAGCAGCGATAAAACAGTGATAGGCAAGAGACATTTCGACGATGTTCCAGTGAAACAAATGTTTCCGAAACTGATCTCTCACCTATCAGCCTTAAAGCTCTATTCTGTATTCTATCCAGTAGGTGCAATAATGTTTTAGATGCACCCGACCAGATATGGGAGTTATATTCTAGCTTAAGGCGTATGTACGCCTTATAAATTGTTGCCGGATCGTCTGCCTGATCGTCTGCATCGAAAGCATTCTGCGTTGATGCTTGACGTTCACGCGGCTTGACGATTTTATTAGACAATGATTAAAGTGAATTGGACGTCAGAGAGTCACTTTATAGCAAAACTATGTTGTGGGTCCGAGTCCGAAATGGCAAGATTAGTTTTAGAAACCAGTAATACCAGCGTTCACAAACCGAACTTGAACTATTTTTGATTTGATTTTGGTGGATTGTTTTAAGGAATTGGAGGAACTTCATTATGTACCTACTACAACTAAAAACATATATAGAGAATATTTTTGTATATGTAAGCATAAGCAGGGGCGTATACAGCCTTACTTCTTGGGGGGGTTCACGCCAAAAAAAAAAATAACACAATCTTATATTTTTTTATAAAAAGTCAAGTACCTTATATTTTTTATTTTATATTTTACTGTGGGTAAAAGGAAAGGGAAAAAGTCTTAATTAACTATACTATAATACATTAATATAACAAATAAATTGGGTGGCGCAACGGCTCGTGAGGAACCAGGGCCTAGTGACTAACAACTCGCAAACATTCCTGTGTGCACGTGTCGACAGGAATAGAAGGGACCTACAATTTTATGCCGAATCCGAACGGCTAGACGAGAAGCACTTATTCATGACAAGCAAGAGGCAGTAGCCCTGAAAAAAACTTTTTTAGTTTTAAGGTGGACGAGGCTTAGAAGTGAACCCAGACCTCCAGCGTGACAGTCAAACGCACTAACCATTACGCTATTGCTTCAAATAAGCTCATTCTGAAACGAGAACGGCAATGAGGTAATTTCGGATCTCATTTGGAAATTTGCATCGAAATTACCTCATTTGGCCCAGTGAAAACGTAGTATAAAGCGCTATTTGTTTCTATTCCGTAATGTTATATTTTTTTGTTTTGGAGCACCTCAACAACAGCATACAGCAGTCGCCAGTTGCCTGAACAACAAGCTTCAGTTTAGGAATCAAAATATTGAGGAAAAAAATATTGAAGTCGCTTGGTCATTTGTTTTGAATTTTGTTCAGACTTCAGAATAGTTCTAATTCGAATTGAAGTTGCAGGAAATATTAGTAAAATATCATTAGGTACTCTCTTTTCTATTTCTGAAATTTAGGTTAATAGTTAAATATAAATGTTCACTACTGCAAATAAAAACAAGAGTTCTGATTTTCAAAAATGACCACTTGGGTTAATTGCTCTTTTTATACAATAGTGGAAAAACTAAAATACATTATATATTCGTATTTTAATTGAATACAAAGATCCGTTTTTGAGGCTTTTCAATAAAAGTGTGAAAAAAGTTCAGGAGTGATTTGTATATGCTTCTGATTTTAAAAAAATGTATGTCTCCAAAGCTTGCCATATACGATGTGCGTGAAGTTAGCACCGCCATTTCCATACACGACCGAGCCAACGAGCCGAACGGCCCGGAGCCGAACCAAAATTGCCCGTGAGTGGGAAAACTCAGATGGCTTCGTTTGTTTCGGCCGAACAATTTTGATTTACAGCCAGTCCAAAATCCACGAACACGAGCCTCCCAACTAATGTTCGACTCTATCGTGTGTGGGGATTGGGGAATCAGCAAGCCAAGCAGTTCTGTTTGAAAGTTCACCGGCACCGTTAATAAATAATAAAATCCCACTTTCTCACGATATCTCATTAAATTGTAGAATACAATTTTCACCAAAAACATCTAACTGGCTCATTCTCTTTTTTGAGAAGTTTTGTCATGTTCAATACAAAACACAAAATATAGATTTTTAGAATTTTCTTGGTTTCTGATTGGGCAACTATCATAAGAAGTTCAGTTTAGTCGACTTGTGTTTTTTTTCATTGAACGGACCACTGAAGTTTTTTGTTTGGACAAGATCTAAACTGCCAAAATTGGTTCGGATGGGCCGTGTATGGCACCCAAATTTGGACCGTGGCCAAATGGACCGCAGCCAAATAGCTCCGAGCTGTTCGGTTCCGTCATGTATGGCCAGCTTAAGACTGATGGCAAGATGGCAAAGCGAAGGGCAAAATAAATATGTAGGTACACAAAGAAACCTAACCTTTTTATCTTTCTTACCAGAAAGCCTTTCTGATAAAAATAATTGACAAAGTTGTTAAATTCTGTTAACCTTGTCGCGTTTTCTCCAAGGATTCCATTCGACTGGTCAAACGGTCACCGCAAGGAGTTCCAAAAAATCACCTTTACCATAGCTATAAACTTTTGCATTATGGGATTCATAGGTTACTTTGTAAAAATAATCCACATACCACATCCCAATCAACAAGATTATTGTTCGATCATAAATGTTGAATAAGTGCAAACAAAATCCTTTCATAACAGGTATTCAACATAGTTTTATATATTTTATGACTATTTTTCGTTAACATTAACATTTTTTGGTTAGAATAACTATAATTCGAAAGTTGTCACATACATATGTAGATATTTTTGTTTGCTTTTAAAAATAATCTACTCTGTCATACAGAAATCAAATAAAACAATTTCATGTGTCCTATAATGTGTTTAAAGATTTTATTATCAGAAATATAAAATGTTCTTTTTTTCAAAATACTATTGGTTTTTACTTTACTGAGTGAAAATTTGGAGACAGCTACGGACTTTAATTTCTGTTTGGTTTAACAGGTTTTGGCTGTCATCTTAAAACGGAACCTATGAGTGCTTATGCATATATTTTAAGGTTTAAATGTATTATCATATGAGAAGTTTGTTGTTAACTTAAATTTGAGGTACAAGGAAGAAAATCTAAGTATCATCGATTGAATACAAAATATAGTAGGTAGGTACCTATTCCATTGCCATGAAAATTAAATTTCTTATTGAATTCCAAGATAGCAACATTCAAATTTTCTATTGAATTCTGAATTTACCAATCGAAAATCCTGTTAGCTTTCTATGTAACCAACTTGCTTTTTTTTCTATGTGGTTACTAAATAATTATTTCAGATCAACAAAATTATCTTGAGTTCTCGGGGGGGGGGGGGGACATGACCCCGCGACCCCCCCCCCCTGTATACGCCGTTGAGCATAAGGCATTATGCAGTTTTTGACAAAAATTATGTCATTAAATTGCTCATTCATATTTAAACAATAATATAATTTTTATCAAAGAGCTTTAAAAGGGGTCCGTCTGGTTTTGTGATAAAATTTATGACATAATGTTGATAAAATGACACGAAGACTCCAACAAACTAACACAAAGCTATAAATTCACTCGTAAACTCAAAGCAAGACCAAAAAAATTACATTTAATTAAAACAGCAAGCACACACATTTTTTTAAAGAAGATAAAACAAAAAACAAATGTTCTAGGTACGGAAGAGAAAACAAAACATTTAAACACTTTTTTTTTTTAATTATAAGGTTAAAATTGATTTAATTTTGCATGACTCTTACTTTTTTAGAAGTTATGACACCTCCGTCGGGATCTAAATTTGAGAATAGGTTCTTATGTTCTGGATTGAGGTGCTGATGTTTTTTGTTTTGGTTTAATTTTAAACAAAAATGGAGGATGATGAGGGGGAGGGGCATAAAAAAAACAAAACTTAAATTTATTAACTTTTCTTCGATCACCATTTATTTTTTAAATGGTGACTATTTTTGTTTTCCACTTTAATTGAAATAATTTTTTTTAAATAGATTTTTAACTATTGAATCAGATTGTGCTGTGGCGAAAGTGTAGCGGTGATCGTTTTTTTCGAATCTACTTACGTTTAATTATTTTATTTTTTAAGACAAAAACAAATATAAAAACACCTTTGGCTTATGAGACAAATTAAAAATCCAAATTCCACTGGCATGCTTGGGTCTTGGAAATGCTTGCATAATAATACATCTAGGTGTTGATACTGCAAAACAGTCGTGTTTCCCCCCATGTAGGGGGTTCACTTTATTTGTATTCATTGTAAGCTGTTCAAAATTAGACTCAAAATGTGCTCCATGTGATACGGGTTTTGCAGTATCAACAACAGTAATTCTTTTGACTTAAATAACACAACCGCACATTTTGTAAAAAGCTAATACACAATTTTGAACAAGGTTGAGGGTTAGGTTGACATTTAAGGACGCCCAAGCAATTTTAATTAATTAAAGAGCTAAAATGACTATTCTAATTTGTAAATCAATTGGATTCTAAAACATTAGGAAATATTATTTTTTTTTTTTCGAAAGTCAAATATTAAAAAAATGTTTGCAAAGATTAATTTATGGAAAGGTCTCTTCATACTCCACGTCCAAATATATTAAAGAATGCGGTGTTTAATTAAATAGTGCTTTGTCGGGCTACATCAGTATGTAAAACTTATTCCACATTTTCGAAAAAAAAATCATACTTCAAAGATAATTTAGTGAGTTGATTCTTGGCAAACAAAATTAAAAAGTTACACAAATTGCTTAGTCGACATTTATATTGACCAATTTGTCCAGTGCTGAATAAAAAAAAACGCTGAAACTGGAAGGAACATGTCGGATGTACCTCTCAATCTCACACAATTAGAAACGGCACAAACACCTGTCAATGTAAATCCGGACTTATGCGCGCACTCATCGGTAAACTAGTGATTAAACTATTATGATGCGGATTGTGGTAGGAGTTGCATGTGCGCACCTAGCTTTAGCAACCAAAATGTTGCGTGACTTAAAGTAGCATGTAGGGTAGAGTGGGGCAAGAAGGACCTCGGGGCAAAAAGAACCAAACCTATTTTGGCGTGGTTCTTAGCTCCATCTTATATTCAGTAATGAGAACTTATGGAAAACCTTTTTTGGCAACACATCCCTTAGTTTTATTGAAAAACTGAAGTTAGTTGTGGTTTAAATGAAGAAATTTTGAAAGCGGCACATCTGTTAAAAAAACAACTTTTCCAAAACTTAATACTTTTTTGTATTGTCTGTGATCATTTATGTTCTTTAAAAATACTGGAAATAAAGGTAAATAGATAATATTAAAAAAAAAATTAAAATATTTCTTTTTAAAAACTCCTTCTGGGGTAAATGGAACCAGTACGTCGAGGGGCAAAACGACGCGACGTACTGGTTCCAATTTCAAAGCAAAACAACAACTCCAACTACTTTGTCTGCTCTTAGTTCTTATGTCTACTCTTAGTTCTTATTTAACAAATTGACGAGTTTTTCTATTGCGAAAATTGTCCGCAGTGAGAAAATATAAAACTGACTGTCATTTCAATGAATTTATTTTATGTTTTTTTTTGTTTTTGTTATTTCTGTTATAGTTTTGAAACTGATATTAATTTGTTATCAGTCTAAGAGCCCGCAGCAAATTTGGGGTGTGAACTATAGCAAAAATTCCATTTGTTTAAAGATAGGTCCATATTATTCATATGCAAATATGAAACTGTGGCATGTCGGGATTGGTACCTTTGTATGCAATACTGCATTTAAAATGCAGTGCAGGAACGTCAAAATCATATTTAATAAAAGAGTTGAGTGCCCTAGGCACGGCTATGGGGTCCAAAATATTTTCCGAAGAGCCAAATCACTGCAAACATTTGGACCCACAGAAAAGTTCTTGAACCTCATATTCATATCTAGGGCGCTCAGCTTTTTAATTAAATACAATTTTGAAGTTCCTACCCTTGGTACCTGGGCTTTATGAAAGAAATACATTTTAAATGCAGCAAAGGCCCCAAAATTGATGTGGGTTCTTGGTCTATATTGTTTCGCTTTAAAGTTCCTTTTTGTTTATTTATTTTTCTACGCTTCCTTTGTTTATTCATTCTTTGTATACTTCCAAGAAGGAATTTAAGTTTTTAATACGTTGAATAAAATTTATAAGTGTTTTTAATACCGATTGTTTTTAATTAAATTGTTAAATGAAATCAGTGGTTCATTTTGCCCCTTTCAAAGGTCCCTTTTGCCTCGGTAGTGGGACAAAACGGACTTTTACGGTAAGGTTGTATATTTATGTATATCTCTTTATATACTTATTTAACCATTTGGATTGTTTACTATGATGGAGTTTAAAGGTTAAAGTATTATTTAAAAAATTGTTTGCTTCTCTTTTATGAATAGAAAAACTTAGGAGCGTCTAAAGCTTAAGTGGTGCTTCTTGCCCCACTCTCCCCTACGCGCAGTGGCTAAATAGATGATGAACAGACCTTTCACTTGAGTAACTCAAAAGATGTTTGCATAAAGTTTTGAACATATTTCTGAGTTAAAATCGAATTTTACAAAAATGTAACAACGTTAAATTGCCTAAAATTGAATTTGTAACATAAATAATGTGCGTTTGCATTAGCGTATCTGTTTTTAAACAATAATTATTTTATACAAAACAATTCTATTATTTAAAATTTAAGAACAAAAAAAAACTATTCATCAAGCATGCAGCAAGGAAATGATACAAAATTGTGAGTTAACATTTTTACAATAAACATAATGTTGCTTTCTTGATTTTTTTTTTGTTTCAGGGAAAAAGGGAGCTTTTGTGTTTACGCATCGAACAATAAACAAATAGAACTGATGCAAAATTAATGTGTCACTGAATTGAGAGTTGGTACAAACTTTATTCGCGCCTCCTCCAGCACCACTTTCAGCCCCAGTAGTATCTGATTGCAAACCTTTGCTTACTTTTATCTCCGAATATACAATATCAATAAAACTACCAAGAACGATTATGAAATCAAATACATTCCAAGCATCTCCGAAGTAATTCTGTAGGTATTCGATACAAAATATATAATTATAAAAAAAAATTGTCAAATCAAAAACTAAAAAAAAACAACAAGCACAAAACTCATACCTTAAATCGAAATGCAGCCAATTTGAAGACAAATTCCAAAGCAAACACAGCTGTAAACATCATATTGAGGGCATCCAGTAAGTTCGTGTACCAATCGGGTTGTTCATAAAATTTCATAGCCAGCGTTATCGTGTTTATCATAATCAAAATAAAGATGGTATATTCAAACGATGCCGATGTCACAAACCACCAGACTTTATACTGAATTCCATGTTTAGGTATGTAACGCCGGACGGGCTTCGCCTTCAGGGCAAATTCAATGCAATTCCTTTGGTTTTTGTCGAGTTCACAATTTTTGTATTCTTGTTCGCCCTCATTTTGGAATGTAACAATAACAAAACCAACGAATATATTAACCATAAAAAATGCTATGATGATAATGTAAATTATATAGTAGGCTGCGACAATTGGTCGAAAATTGTGTATGGGGCCTTTGTTTTCCTCATTTGAATCGATTGAAACATATAGAAGTCTGCAATTAATAAGCTTTCATTAATTCTTCAAACTACTTTATTAATATATACAGCGAAATATTATGTATTGAAAAATAATCGAAGTTAAAAAGTATCTAATTGGTCGCCATTTTGTTTTTCTTCAGAATGTAGTCACAGATTTTTTGCTCTATTTTCCCAAACAACTTAAATCTACGAAGATTGTGATGTTTTCCGTTGGTAAAATAAACCAATTTATTTTTGATTTGGATCTGTCAAAACGCAGGTTTTGCATTCCATTGGGCAAATAAAAGAATTTATTTCTTGATTTAAAATCAATTTTGCAGATCAAATGGTGTTTTCGATTGGTAAATTCAGATTTCAATCTAAAAATGGATTTATTTCGTGGTGAATGGAACGACATTTCAAATTGATTTATTTTTGTCATTGTATTCGTGTAATTTTATGTCTATTTCATAACTTAAAAAAAACTCGTCATCACTTGATGCACTTTCAGAAAAGTAAAATGAGCTTAATAATAATAATAATTTTAACTATATGCCTGTAAGACCTCAGGTCTTTTAAATGCAATGCACGGCACTAGTTAGAAGGAATAGAAGGAAAGGAAAGATTTTTGTTGGCACAGTGGATTGAGAATTAAATGTTAATTATCTCATTAAATTCCACGGGTGGCATCCAGTTGAAGTTGGGGAATATAGAAAAGAATGCTACCTAGACTGGGGATCGAACCCACACGTCCAGGTTAGCAGTCAAACACTATATCCACTGTGCCATTGCCACCCGCTTCATGAATTTACCAATTAATTTTTAACTGCTCCCATTTTATATCATATTTGGAACACACTTTTCATTTAATCGAAATAAATTCAAACAATAAAAAAAAAGAAATTTCTAAAGTGACAACTTAAATTGAATTGGTGTTAGTGTATGGAGGCAGGGTAAAATCTGCCGAAAAATTTAGGTCTGCGAAATTGATTTTAAATAAAAAAAAAATCGATTTATTTGCCTATTGGAACACAAAATCTGCGTTTTGACAGATCCAAATCAAAAATAAATTGATTTATTTTACCAATCAAAAACACCAGTATGGTGCAGATTTACCCCTTCGTGTACTTACGCCAATACAATAATTTAAAGTTGTCACTTTACAAATTTGTTTGTTTATTGTCTATTATTTCGATTAAATATAAATTGTGTTACAAACATGAACGAAATCATATCAAATGGAAGCAATTAAAAATTAATTGGTAGATTTATAAAGCTCATTTTCCTTTTTTAAAGAGTTCGTAAAGTGACGACGAAATTTGTGAAGTAATGAAACAGACATATCATTACACGAATACAATGAACAAAATAAATCAATTTGAAATGGTGTTCAATTCACCACGAAATTAATCAATTTTTAGATTGAAATCTGAATTAACCAATCGAAGACAACATAAGATTTCTCTAGAACGCAATTATGTTTGATTCATGAATATATTGCTGGTGTTAGCCAATAACGCCCAAGGGAAAGGAGGCCCAAATTGAATTGAATATCGCACAAATATTTTGTATCGTCCAAAAATGACAAATAAAAATTGGAAATATAGCCCAAAATTTCTTTTGCTCCAAATTATAAAATGGAAATGTCACCCAATTATTATGAATGTAAATTTGGGCGTTCTTTACTCGATTTTGGGCTAGTTTTCCAAACAAAATTTCAACGGAAGTTAGTAAATTATATCGCCAAGGCGTCAATTCAATAGTTTTCTTTAACAAGAGTACCTTTGGTGGCCTGATTCGCAGGTTCAAAGGATTTGAAGTTGAACTCCCTTTTTGGAGCTTTTGCCTGCGCTCCGCTTAGGGTAGGTATGTCAGTCGCCAGGCAGGCGCCTATGTCAGCTGTTTTCTAGGGCAACAGTATATGCAAGGAATGCCCAAAACTGAAAAAAAAAATACAACAAAGAGTTGTAGGCGTTTTTTCCTTGTGCGTTATTGCGTAACGCCTATTGCTCATTGTGTGTTTATAATAATACCAAGTTTAGGGTGTTTATTTTTTAATCCTTAAACGGGATAACAATGCGAAATTATGACTTGGATTTGAAGCAATTTTGATTCAAAAAAGTGCTCGGTAAAAAATTAAAATTAAAATTAAAATTAAAATTAAAATTAAAATTAAAATTAAAATTAAAATTAAAATTAAAATTAAAATTAAAATTAAAATTAAAATTAAAATTAAAATTAAAATTAAAATTAAAATTAAAATTAAAATTAAAATTAAAATTAAAATTAAAATTAAAATTAAAATTAAAATTAAAATTAAAATTAAAATTAAAATTAAAATTAAAATTAAAATTAAAATTAAAATTAAAATTAAAATTAAAATTAAAATTAAAATTAAAATTAAAATTAAAATTAAAATTAAAATTAAAATTAAAATTAAAATTAAAATTAAAATTAAAATTAAAATTAAAATTAAAATTAAAATTAAAATTAA
Source organism: Melangyna quadrimaculata (assembly GCA_949320155.1). Classification (NCBI taxonomy): domain Eukaryota; kingdom Metazoa; phylum Arthropoda; class Insecta; order Diptera; family Syrphidae; genus Melangyna; species Melangyna quadrimaculata. The sequence continues at coordinate 4,880,043 of OX439486.1, forward strand.
AATTAAAATTAAAATTAAAATTAAAATTAAAATTAAAATTAAAATTAAAATTAAAATTAAAATTAAAATTAAAATTAAAATTAAAATTAAAATTAAAATTAAAATTAAAATTAAAATTAAAATTAAAATTAAAATTTAAATTTAAATTTAAATTAAAACAAATTAAATGAAATAAAAATTAAATGAAAGAAACAAGTTAAAGATATAACATTTATGTTAATACACATACATATACACATATTGTTTTTCTTCAAACAAACTTACGAAGGCCAGCCCTCAAAAGTTGACACAGTAAATAGGGTGAGCATTGCCTTGGCCACATCGTCAAAATGAAACGTATTTGATTTCCATTCACGTTCCTTGAGTCGCGGTTTTGTGACATCTCCATCGTCATACACAAGATATGTTCCACTATTTAAAACGAAATATCAATATGTATATCTTATATCATAAATGTATTGTTTCATATTAACAAATAGAAAATAAAATAAAAAATGATATTAAGAACTTACTGGCATTCGGGCTCGGCCACTTTTGAGCCATCTGAGCATTTGAAAAATTTTCCCTATTTTATTTTTTAAAGGTACGGTAAAATTTTGTATTAATTGAAATATTAAATAAAGAGTTCAAATTTTAAATATATTAAAAATAAAATGATTGATTATCGTTAGCGAAAAAAAACTATATATTTTTGTTTTGTATTCTAATTTTTTTTTTCTTAAATTCAAACACGTTAATTGGCAATTTTAGCTGAGAGAAAGCGAAACAGTAAAGGTATTTTAAGATTTTCGCTAACGTTAATTAAAAAAGTTATGATTATGAGGACGGAAAACTCACAAAAAATCGTTAGGATATTCTAGGAAAACACATTAAAATCTATAATTTTGATATCTATGTTCCTTGTAGTTTTACTTTTAGTTTTAATTTTATCTGATGGTAAATACAAAAAAATGTATAATGTATAGTAATTTTGCACAAACATGTTGCATACAGTTTCTTTAAAAAAAGTTGTACACTCAGAATAATCTTAGGTTGAGTTTTTAATTTATGATAATTTTGTTTTTATTTTTTCTTTTATGAGTAAGAAATCCTTTTTAACTTTTGATGCAAATTGCACAGTGATTTAAAAACAAACCTTACAACGGTTTCAATTGAAAGTTTGTATGGCAATATAAACCTACATAAAGAAAAGGATTAATGAAAATTATTTTTAGGCAGGTTGCCTCAGAAGTGACAAATTTCACATTTTATTTGAATTAGATACATTTTTTAAAGATTCGATTTTAGATCAATACATTGTAATAAACATCAAGGTCTTAAATATTAAGCTTAAAGATCTCTTACTTTTGATGGTTAAAATGCAAGCAAACAATCTAAGATTATAACGACTCTAAGATTTTTTTTACGAATATACTGTAGGTATTGGAAATTAAACACAAGGTTTTATGTAACAAACTCACTGCTTAAAATGGTGAAAATGTTTATTTTATGGTAAAATGCAAAGAAGGGAGCTCTCAATGTATACATTTACATATATTATCATAAATATAATTTTACAGCCGGGTTAAAAATCTATTTTCCTTATGGATAGGGTGCTGGAGGGCTGTAATTTGTTTTTATCGGTAGGTATTTTGTTGAGAAGAAAGTCGTAGATGTGTTGGAACTTTCGCTTAAGTAGAAAATTGGAAAAAAGGTGTTTGATCTGAAAATTTCCCGTAAATCAATCTTACAAATACACAAATACACGAGTACAAGTGTTTTTTTTAATCAGAGAACAAAAACCCAGGGGAAAAACGGCTTAAGTCCACTCAAATTGATTCCAAGAAAAACGATAATATACGTTTACTTTCTAAACAAATGCTCAATTCTAAGGAAAATTAAATAAAGGATGAAATTTTTTTCGCAACTAAATGTACTTGTTTATACAACAAAAATTGATTTTAATTTTATGAATTGTATATTCTAATAAAATGATATGCGTTAAGGGTAGGGTGTCCATGTCCATCTTATCTCTTTAAAAGAGAACATTTTCTCTTTTTTCACTCCGATCTTTTTTACACTATCTTTTTCTTTAGGGATCTTTTTTGTTCTCTTATTTTTTTTAAATGAAATTCACGATGTCAATACGGCGTCAGAACTTCTGTATAATTTTTAAACGATGAAGTTATATAAGAAAAATTACAAAATTAAAATATCAAGACGATATTAATGATTATAAAGTCCACTCTATCCCTTTATCAAAACCAGCACACCACATTTCTTACCCACTCAACCCTATTTTGTATTTTTCTTTTTAGTTGTATTTTGTTTAGCAATACATCTACCAACTTTTGTATGATTTAAGTAAATGAGAACACTTGTCTGGGCAGGGTGCATGAGTGTGCATATTTTGTTTTAATGTTTCGTAAAATAATTTTTTTATTTTGTTATGGTCTCTTTTTTGTTCTCTATTTTTTTCTCTAAATGTTCTCTTTTTGATAGCTTTTAGAGGATAATGTCCTCTTTTTGTAAAGTACGCAGATGGAAGTCTCCCTTACTCGGGTGTCCATCTGCGGCCACCTACGGCCTACATGGTAGCCGAAAACTTGAAGATATTTTTTTTAAATTTCTTTGCGAAGGGACTAAACATCATATTTAAAAACGGATTTTTGCTTTTTGTTCATAAATACTTCTATTTTAAAAATCCATATTTGAAAATAAAAAATATTAAGAAACGCGGTGATAGACCGTTTCATGTATTGTTTCATATATGTTTTGGCATCACTACGAAATAAGTATTTAAAATATCGGGTAAGTTTTTGTTTTGAACTTTTGCTAGGTAGATGTGCTACAAGGACTGTATAAACAAACTTTTTCAGAAAATTGTTTTGTTTAAGTTTTATAGCCAATTCAAAACTTTTGAAAAAAAAAAGTTTTTTACAAAAAGTGTCAATTCGAGAGGTATCCAAAATTGTTACTGAAATTTTATTATTCCATCACGTAGTAACTACAGAAACCAAGATGTCATCATAAGTTTCATTTTTTTTAAAAAAATGGACTTAGCCGTTTTTCCCCTGGACCCTTCATTTGTGCGAATGTAATGTTAAAATTCGAATAAAAAGTCTCGCAACTATATGTATAACAAGGAATAGCTCCATCTTTGCATTTTTCTTGAACTGTAAAAATGTATTACATACATATACGGGGGTGACTTAACAAATTAAAAATGACAAAAAATATAATGTGTTGTGTGTTTTTATTTTTTAAATTTATACATGTTGTTATGATTTCTGAAAAAAAAACACTTAAAAAATCACACAAAAGAACAAACGTTACAAAAAAAGAGTGTTATATTGATGAGATCCATTAATAAAAAAATAATAAAAAAAATGAGTTTTGTTTACACAATAAAAATTTACAATTTTCGTCTCAAATAAAACAAATACACAAAAAAATGTGTTTGTTTGCAAAAAAAAATTAATATATAAAGATTTAGAAAGAAATAATTTTAGTCAACTTTCTTCCAATTTTTTTTTTTTTTACAATTTCTTTTGTGTGTTAAGAAAGAAAAAATGAAATGTTTTGTATCAATAAAATAATAGTTTTTATATGAATGTAGATAGCAATAAGTCTTGATAATTTTAATTAATCAAAAAGCTGGCGAGCAAAAGCGGACTTATTTTTAATGAGTTACCCTACGGGACATTAGGTATTTATATATGCAAAATGCGAATAGCACGGCAAGGAAAATTGAGGCTCGAACCCTCACAACTCTTAAAAAGCAGTCAAGCACAACATCCAATCCTTATAAAATTAATGAACAAAAATGACTTTTTAAACAGATATCAACACATATACTGTATTAGAGCAATGTCAAGTCAGCTGATCCAAAAGCGATTAAGTTTTGCTTTAACAGCTTCACTTTTGTCATTCTATATTTTCTATGTGTTTTCGTAGGCTGAATTTTGCTCAAAGAAACATCACATTTATTCCCCTTGGTGTTTCAAAAGTATTCCTTTTCTAATTTAAACGAAAATGCCTCAAATTCAACCATGGGTCACATCACAGCACTATTTAAACAGAAAAGAAACAAAAATGAATGAAAAAGGTCCACTTTTGATTGCCAACTCCTTAATTTTGTCGGTAAGGCCTATTTTTTTTAAATAACAACAAGAAGTGTAGCTCAGCGAAATAAGAACATACACAATTTGTGAAACAAATTTTAAATATGAAAATAGTAAAATGGAAAAGCCTTTCCTTTCTTTACGCAGCGACGACGAACACACAACAAATTTAGTTTAAGAAAAAAAATGAATACAACAAATGTTATCAACAACACCTATAACGGTTCAATGAATTAATTTTTTTTAATTAAATTTAAAATTTAATTTCATTGTATTTTCCCTTGACATCCTGTGTATATATAGTTTAATTTGTTAAGTATAAACAAAAAGAAATATTATTATTACCTTAAATAGTTGCACTCCAATCACAGCAAACATAAATTGTAGCAAATAGGTAACCAACATTATATTGCCGATTGTTTTAATTGCAACTATCACACATTTCACAACATACTTTATATATTTTGTTTGGTATATGTATAATTTTTTTAGACGGTTGTTTTGTTGGATTTTTAATATATATTTTTTTTTTCATTTATTATTAATTCATTCGTTGTTGATTAAAATTAAGGTAGTTTTATGTTTGTTTGTTTTTTTTTTTTTTTTATTGAAAAAAAAGGAAAAGGCAAATGAATTTTATATAAATTTTTACATATGTATTATATGTATATTTAGTTTTTGGTCAGGAGTGACGGTTATACGTGTGTGATCCAAATCGGGAAAATAATTTTTTGTATTTAATTTTTAAATTGAAATGCATTTAAAACATTATATAGATATATATTTTTGTTTTTGTATAAACATATATATATATAATGATTTTATATTTTTTTTATTAATTTTTGATTGTGCATGTATGAAAAGAAACAAAAAAGGAAAATAAATTTTAATTTTAAAAATGGTATTTTTTATATAAGGAAATTTTAAAAATTAATAACAAAAAAGTTAATGCAATAAATTTCTTAAAGCATATTATTTTGTATCGATTATACTTTGTATGATATTTAATGATAGGTTTAAATTTATATTGTGTTTTTTGTTTAATGTTTGGAATAAAAAAAATAAAGTTTAGTTAAAAAAAAAAAAAACTAAATGCGTGGGGCTCACTTGAGTTGTTGTGGGAAATACTTTTATGTATATTTTTATTCGAATAAGGATTTCACTACTTTAAAGAAATGTGTAAGTAAAATATGTAAATGGTGGAATTCTGGTGGTGACTTCAAGATAAGTTACGGTTAGATGAATATTATTATAATGCATTTTTTTCTTTATTTGTATTTTTATAAGGGCGATAATAATAATTGTTATTTCAATTTGATTTGTGGGATTATTTTTCGTGTTTTCTTTTTGTATGTGTTTTTCCTTTTCTTTTTGTTGAAATGCAATAAATATAATTATTTATGAAAAAACAACATTTAAATTCAAATTAAGAACAAAATAGTCCGTTAGTAATAATAGACAGTAAGAAAAAAAACTAGAAAAAGAAAAACAAAATGGTGAACTAAATTTTGGTATACAAATTGGTATATTTTATTAACCATAATCGGCTCTATAACCGGGATCCAGTGGTGGCCTTCAGCATATACAGGTTGATTGTTATAAGGTGCACCAAAAAGCTGTAACGAATAGGTTGGGCTAGGGCAAGAAAAAATCGTACAGGAGGGGGGTCTATTTCCCTCCGTTTAGGCGGGAGGGCCAATTTTCTAAAAAATTGACTTAAAACAGAAAAAAAATTATTTAAAAACAACGGTAAAGCTTGCAATGCCTTGCTATACCTTTTTGGAAAGCCAGAAAGCTCTGTTTTAATTTCCATTTTAAAATAAGTTGCGTTTGTGAATAGTTTCTAAAAAATTAATTTTCAAACTCGAAATTAAAAAAAAAAAAAATTTCAAACCAACTTTTTTCAAAATTTTATGAAATTAAGCATAATTTTTGTTTCCAAAACTTATGCTCTTGTCAATTTTTAGTAAAACACTGAAAACCGCATGGTTTTAGGACTTTGACTTTTCAAGATATTAAAAAATACAGCTTTTTGGTGCACCTTAAACCAATTACACTGTATATCCAATGAGTCTAGAACAAGAGCCAATGTCATCAAGTAGCTTAAGAATTCTTTACTTTATAAATTATAAAATGTTCTCATCGCTTCGAAGAGTCATATATCAATAACCAGTTGCAATAGGTTGGGAATATCACGGAAAAAATGGATTAAGCGCATATACATTTTGTGCATTTGTGTATACTAACATTGCTGATCAACAATGTTGATCAACAGAACTGTCATTTGTATTGCGCATGCGGACGTGGAAAATTGGGTATATAAATAAGTGTTTCCGTGGACACATGACAGTATATACTTCAACACGTACACACTAGCATGTTAATTGACAGTGTAAATCAACAAAGTTGATGGACATAATTTGGACTCTGCCTTAAAAGGCATAATTTATTCTACAAACTTGCGACAAAATATGTATGCCAATTTTGTTTTGAAGAAGCGAACGACACGTAAACGTGTGTGTTACTTGTCTATTGAACCGATTCAAGTTAAAGGGCCGTTAGGTGGGGAATTTCACCGTTTTCGTCCCAAACTTCTCATCAGACACAAGCGATTAGGTAATTACCCATTTAAACCTGCTTAAAACCCAATGTGTTTGGCATTGAACCCCACCCAGCGGTCAAGGTTGTAACCAGAGGGAGTTTCAATCTCTACAGAAACGGAGAATTAATTTATTCTTAGAATAAACTCCCTTAAAATGTTGCCTTCAAACTTCAACCACCTCAAAAATTTTGTCAGATGGTTGACATTCATTCTATCGACCGGACGATCAACCTAATACCAATGTGCATGCGAAAATCAGACTTTCTCAATTTTGTTCTTAGTTTTTAATCTATTCTTACTTTGGACTGAATTTAAAAAAATATATAATATTTTTTGTATCTTAATTTGTGTAGCAACATTTTGTATGAGGTTTTAATTTTTGTATTATTATTTTTGTTTTAATATGATTTTTAAAGAGGCATATATTAAAAATGTTGTATGTATATTTATAAATAATTTAATGCAGTTCTGTATTAAAAAAAATACGTGCTGTTCACACAAAGTTGAAAATCTAACGTCCAACTAAAACAACCATTTTTTTAATATTTATTAATCTTTTTTTTTGTTTTTTTTTTTCGAAAACATACTTGCTTCACATAAACTCTCATAAACAAGATTCCTTTTTTTGTAAATTTTCAATAAAACTATATCAGACACAAAAACAAAAATAAAAGAAATTGAAAGAGTTGTCTGACACTTTTTTTTTTATACAAAACAAAATTAGTTTATTTAATAAAAAAAATTGTTGTAAAACGAAAATTGCATTATTTTAATAATTAAAAAAAAAAAAATAATAAAACTTTAAATCTTTATACATGAGGAAAACTATTATTTTGCAAACAAAATTAGAGAAGAAAACAAAAAACAATTAAATTTTGTCAATTTTTCAAATGTCACGGTATTCATAACTACAAATTAAGCTGATGCTGCAAAATGCTTTTGTTAAATGATAGGATTTATGAAACGATTTTTAATCTCTTGTTTTTTCACAAAGGTTAAACTTCAAACTTAAATATGAAATATTAATGATAAAAATACAAAAATATAAAAGTTAGTCCTAACTCTACACTACAAAACAAATGCGGGCAAACAAAGCAATGTTTTCAATTTTTTTTTTTTTTTTAAATATAATTGATAACGCTTGGCAACCATGAGAGAGATTAAAACCAAAGAAAAACACACGAAGTCAAAAGAAAAGAGACTACCAAGTATGTATGTTGGGTTTTACGAGTAAGAGAATTCAAAAAAAAAATCCTACTATTTTTTGGAATCTCTTTTTTTTCTAAGCAAAATTTCAAATTTTATTGTAAAAAATTACGGAATTTATAAACAAAATAAAAAGTGCAATAGAAAAAAAGGAAAAAAAAAATAAACAACAAAATCAGAAAGCATAGGTAAAAGAGAGAGAGAGAGAAGGGCGAGGATTCTTTGTGAAACTGTTTTTTTTTTTTTGTATGTAAGTTTTTTTTTTTTGAAGAATAATCCGTAGATTTGCTTGTTTTATTGTTTTTACCTTAAATAATTGGACTCCTATGACGGCGAACATGAATTGAAGAAGGCATGTCACTAGGACAATATTTCCGATAGTCTTTACAGCGACTATAACACATTGAACTACATGCTACAATATAATAGAATTTGTTTGTTGTTTGTTGTTGTAGATTGTTTTCGATATAAAAATAAACCAAAAATAAATATAAAATAAAATCAAAACAAGCATACATTTGATAAAACAAAAAAAAATTAAAAAAGTAAAACCAAACAATATAAAACAACAAAATAGGTCAATAAAAACGTACAAAAAAGTAAAAACAACTTGCTGTTCCGGACCTAAAAATTAGTTTCCAAAATATTATTTTTTGTTTTTTTTTCTTTGTTATTTTTCAGATGAAGAATCAATTTTAAAAACTTTGTTGTAGAGTAGTAGGTAGTATGTTAGTTGTTGAATCCCTTATTTATTTATTTTTTTTTTAAGATGGGATAAGAAGCAGGTTTTAGTAGAAACAAAAAGAATTCTATTCTATATTTAATTTCATTTAGCCCTTTTGAAAGATTTTGTTATACAAGAACTTTATTTTTTTATTAAAAAAAATATACAAGTAGCCCCTTGCATCGTTTCCCGTAGAATGGGTAGATATTAATAATTAAAATTAAAATCAATGAAAAAATTTTGTTTGTTTAAAAAAAAAATTGCATTGGTTATTATTTTTGTTAGTTTCTTGTTTTTTTTTTTAACTTGTTTTTTCTTTGATACAATTTATATAATATTATCGTTTGAAAATGAAAAAAACAAATAAGCTGTCAAGATTTAAAAAAAGAAATAAAAAAAAAGAAAGACATTTTTCGGAGATTGTGTTAACGTACCTTTAATCCTTTAGCTCGATTAATGGCTCTTAGAGGTCTTAAGACTCGGAGAACACGAAGAATTTTCACGACCGAAATCGCATTCGAACTGTAAAAAAAAAAAAAAAAACATTGAAGAAATTCGAAATTGAAAACGTACTGGTGTAAGTTGGTATTAGATAAAGATAATGGAGGAAATGTGTGTTTTTGTGTTTATTTTAAAAATTTGAGGTCCGTTCGCGTACTACACTCTGTTCAACAAAAATTGTCAGTACAGGTCTTATGGGCAAGCTTTTTTCAAAAAATCGGTACGTTTGTAAGCTCTCATCACACTGAATTGAGAAAACTGCCACTGAAAAAGATTGCCCAATGACTCACGTACACGCATTGTTGATGTAATTCCCTGTTAAATATCGTATACAATGCATACTCCACCCTGACCGAACTCCTTGCATGCCCAAAGCATACCGATAACTGATCATGTAATCGTTTCCAGGGCTGCCGAAGTGAGTACTAAGGAAGTATTCGCACTCCCCAGCCATTCACTGTACTTCCGTTCTCCCCTGACTGTGATTGTACTCCCCTGATTGTGATTGTACTGCCCTTGAAAATTCACAAAATGTTTGCAAAAAGTCGTTATAATTGTGCTTATTCTAGCGCATTGAAAATATTTATTGGTTTATTGTTTTTTTTTTTTAACTTTTAAGAAGTGTCAATTTGGAAAAAAGACAAAAAGTAAAATCTACATTATTTGGCATATTTATAGAACAAAACAAATATTTACTTAGTTCATTCATGGTCGTCTTCGAGATGGAGAACAATAAAACCTGTCACAGGAAGTTCCATTTTATGAGCAAAATCGCTTCTTCAGAGATCACATCACATGATTCAAAAAATGTGTTAGATCCGAAAGTCTGAATTTTAAGAAAAATACATTTTTCATTGTAATTTAAGTTCATAATGCCAACATTTTTAAAAAATTTATCAGCTCTGTTCTTCTTTTCACCCTTAAATGATTGGTATGAACTGAAGTATAAGTTATTAAAAATAGTTTTCACATTTAAGTCTCGGGTGAAATATGTTCTTAATTTGAAGCCAATTCGCACAAGGCCACACTATTAAAAAGCAATGTTTTTCCTTGCGTACTCTCCACAAGTCCAAAATACTCCTCTCTAATCTTCTAAAACTATCCCCTCTGAAATTTTAGGACGGCAGCCCTGATCGCTTCTACTCTCGCTGTTGACAGAGTAACCATTACCCATTGAAAGCAATACAAAAGAGATTTTTTATCGGTGAGCTTTCTGTTTAAAGCTTTTGAGAATAACATGTTGTAAGGTGAGAAGGAGAAGTGTTGTCGCTTTGATTTTCTCCTTTTTATTTGTAGTCCAGTAACCTTGTCGTTTGTATAGAAGGAACCGTTTGCGTCAAATCTGGCCGTCAAATAAAATTGTCTCACTTATAGTGTTGGCACCGTGGTTAATTTTGAAATTAAGTTCTTGAAATTGCGATATGTCCAGTTCAGTGAGAACATACTATTAGAGTCTAAATGAGGAAATTTTGCAAATTATCGAAAAAGTCTCATCTAGAATTTAGTTTGACAGCTAATTTCTCATTTTGATTTGGGTTTGGCAGTTAAATAAACTCTTGTTTTTGTTGTTTTCTCATTTTCTCTTTGGTTTTGTTTTTCATGCATCGTATTTTTCTATTTCAAGAGATTTTCAATGCATTTTTTAGTGGATTCCAATTGGGTGCGTAAAATCTGCACGTAATTTTCAACCTAATTTTGTGCAAAATCGGTTGAAATTATCTCACTTCAAAATATGAATAGGGAAATGTGATTTTTTCGGATCATTTTTTATAAACCTCAAATTCACCATACTAAATTCGTTTCGAATTCCTGAATCAGACGAAAATTTTGTTCGATTTTTACCTCGAAATGCTCATCTGCTTGTCCTAATTAACTTTGATTTAATAGTGTTAATGTAGTGGCTTGGAAGAAATTCCTAGAAAAGATAAAGAACACTTACCTGAAACCAATTGATATTAAAGACACGCAGACCACAAGTAAATCTAAAAGATTAAATGCGGATCTGCAAAAGGCTCCACTATGAATAACAAAGCCATACGAAATCAATTTAAGAACCAGTTCCATTGTGAAAACAGCCGTGAAAAAAAAATCGAAATAATTCAAGATCTGAAAAAATCAAAAAAAAAAAAAAAAAAAACACTATTAATATAAAGCAAAGGGCTTTGCAAAAAAAAAACAATACAAAAACACAAAACAATGTTTAAAAAAAGCTTTATTTTGCTATACTTCGTACCAAATTTCTAGGTGCCTCTGAGTCCAGCGGATCCTCTGCAGCTAACATAGCCGATGAAAACATAATACAGCATAATATGACATTTCCAAAATGACTATGGTTACACAACCAATGGCAGAACACTCGAAACCTTATAAAATTATTGTTTTTTTTTCAGGAAAGATAGAAAAAGATCGAGTAAGCTTTGATATTGATATTTCATAAATTTGTTTTTTTTTTCTTCTAAATATAAGTTTAAAATAGAATTTTGCAACGTAAGAATATAAATATTTCTCATTTCATTTGCACTTCATTGAATTTATCTATACACAAAAGCACGATTTTTTCATTTTTTTTTTTTTTTTGTTAAATGCGTAGCGTTGATTTTGTAGTTGAATAAAAACAAAACAATAAAAAAACTATTAAAATTAATATACATTACAATTTAATTTTTTGTCGTCTTTACAGCATGCATTTAGCTGACGATTTTAATAAAAGGAAATGAAACTGATAAACATTTAGAAAGAGATGAGTGCTAGAGACAGGAACTTAAAATCAAAAATATATTTCAAGGCTAATGGTAACCCTTTCTTTAATTTGTATTCTTGCACTTGCACGCATACATACGCTTTGTTAGTGACGAATAAACAGCCTCACATATAATCTAAGCAGACATAAATACGCAGAATACTTATAATTGGATAAATGGAGGAACTGATGTTGATTGATATTTTATAAAAACGCGCACAAAGTAGGAATTATTTTCAATTCAAATTTTCAATAGGGTACATAAGGGTAAGTGTGCAGTAAAGTCGAAAGTCCTAAAGTTCTAAATGGAAGGGCGTACAGAATTTATTTTGTTTGAGATATATAGATTTTTCTTAATATAATGAATAGAAACACAGATGCCAAAGTGGCAGATGTCAAAGTGACAGATGTCAAAGTGACAGAAGTCAAAGTGACAGATTTGAAAGTGACAGTTGTCAAAGTGACATATCAAAGTGACATCGAGAACTCGACCGAGAAATGGATTTGATCGAGTCGTATTGAGTCAAGATGGGCCAAGCATTCGAGAACGGACATAGTGGCATTTTCTGTCTTGATGCTTTCAGTGGAATTACAGTTTTTTTTCTGATTTCAGTTATTTGAGCCAATTATTTCAAAACAGACTATTGGCTTAAAAAATACCAAAACTCAGGGGAGTGTACATAAAAAAATACATGGTTTCAAAGAATATAAAAAAGAAAAATTAAGTGTCAAAATTTGAAAACGATATCATTGTTTTTTTTTTTTCAAAATATTTGAGTTCAAAAACATTGTTTAGTTTTTTTTTTTTTCTCTAAAAAAAAACTATTTTTTGAATTTTTTTTGAAAAAATTACCAATTTGACTAAATGATTATATTTGAAAAAAAATAGACTGGATTCGGAATCATTTTTTATTCTTGAAATAATTGAGACAAAAATTATTTTTCAACTATTTTACTTAGTGTAAAAAAGTGTCAGTTGAATTCTTTTTTATTGTTTCAATTTTGTATTGCACAAACAAAAATCTTGTTCTGTTCTCGAGATATTCGAGAAAAACTCCATTATACAGCTCTTTTTTAAATTGCTGTAGTAAAAAAACGATTAATTGAATTTGTTAGAAAACCTTTTCAGCGCCACGTTATGACAATATCATCTGCAAAATAAAATTCATCCGAAGTCGATATCTTTGTTCGTTCTCGAGATATGGTGGACGAAAGAAGTACCTCGAACGTATGTACATACACACATATAGATATTTGAATATGAAGATATGTTCAAATGTTCAAATCGCACCAATTACAATAACTTCCAATGGGAAGTAAAAAAGTAAATAAATAATGAAACCAAAGATTAAAAAATTTGGTCCTTTAAAATAAAATAATGTAAAATTTTAACCTAAAATTATGTCAAATACTTATCTGTATCGAGAGAGAAATGTTTGAAAACCAGATTTAAGGTATACATCTTCAAAAAAAAGTATTGAATTTCTTGAGTTTGGTATATCAAGTATCATCTACACTAGTAGATGGGGGAATTTTATATCGATGTCAATTTAATTTTTTGCCTCCAGACCATAAAAGACATGATCTCTAACCGTGACAAAGACTAGCTTGTTATAAAAATTATAAAAGTTCACCCTGATCGTAGAGCATAGCACACTTAGTTTAAAGTTCTGATATACATACTCCGGTGAAACTGATAAGAAACATTCCAAATATATTTATACAAACGAAAAAGCTAATCCAATCATGCCTTTTGTTTGATTTCTAACAAAATATTCAAAATGCAAACATATTTCAGGAACTCACATACACATAACATTCAGGTACATGAAAAATTTGATAGAATTAGCTTCTTGCATAGGAAAACAAAAATTTAATAAAATAATATAATGTAAATAAGGACGATTAAGGAATATCAATATAATTTGCCAATGCTCGAATTTTATACTAAATGCCAATTTGTAATTTGATGTTTGTTTGAATTGATATCCCAACGTAAGTAGTTGCTTTTTTTTGGAAATAAAACAAAAATAAATAATGGTTGGGTATCCATATCAAAATAAGATTTTAAAAATTAACACCAAACGAAATAAATGTTTAAATAAAAATATAATTATACTGTCGAACTATATAGAACATTAAAACACAATAAAAATTACTGCTTTGGTTTTAAAAATTAATAAATACAAACAAAAATATATAATTAACTAAAAACCTGTTTGTTTGTGACATAATGAAGAAGGAAGACCCTGGCGGAATTGGCAGAATTTTTGTTGGAGCATTATTTAAATCTGATATACGCCTTGGACGAGCTGAAACGATACCGTCTTCTGCTCGTTTTTTTTCACGATTCGTGTTTTTATTCAAATTTTTCAGATATAACACATTATGTTTAGAGAGCCACATTGAGAATGAAATTATAGAAGACATTGAAGACACAATGAAGATAATAAAAATTGAAAATATATAGAAAAAGAGAAGAAAAAATTATACAATAATGTTAAATACTTTTTTTTTAATAAAAACAAAAAATAAAATTATTTAAAAGAAAATGTTGTATTTTTGGAAGCCCTTTGAATGTAAAATTTCTCAGCCTTTGAAGTTTCATACAAAAGAGCAAATCCAAAAAATATTTGTTTTTTCTTCTTTAAAAGCGCTTATTCAAAAATATAGAAAAAAATGTGAATAAACATAAAAAAAAAAACAAAAAAAAAACATACATAAAAATGTAATTTAGAATACATTCAAATTAAGAGAGAAAAAAACTCAAATTGCTAAAATTCCAAACCAAACGAACGCCATTTTACTTTTCTTGTTTTGTGCTTTTTTTCAAATTAGATATAATATGTTAAAAATATTTAAGTTAAAAGATATTATTTTTTTAATACATTTTGTGAAATAATTTGTTGCAAAAAATTGTGATTTTTTTTTTTTTTAAATTTAAATTTTCGTATTTGATTTTTGTTTATTTTGCTTGATTATATTTTTACCTGTTCTTATGTGAAAATATAAAAAACGCCGAGCCACGTGGTATTGGTTTTTTTGTCTTCTTAACGCTGATTTCAGATATTCGCCGTGGACGTGCTGTTATTTGATCGTGAACTACTTCTGAATTGTATTCTTAATTAATTGTATGTGTATTTTGCAACAAATTTTTAAATTAATTTAATTTATTTTGTGTTTAGTTTGGATAATATTTGATTTAATTTATTAATTTGTGAAATATTTTTTTTTTATTCAAACTGGGACTTTAAAATAATTTATTTTTGTGTCAAACAAAAAATCAAAAGTTAAGTGATAAAATTTCATATAGAAAACGTTACCTTCTTGTTCTTCCTCGTAGTCCTCGTTGTCGAGGCGAATTTTCATTTCTGATAGAGTTTCTTCGTCATCCCTGCAAAAAAATATTTAAAATATGGAGATGGGAGATGATTTAAATAGTATTTTACTTGCTAACTTTGTACAGGGTGTTTTATTTAAGGGTTTGTTTTTGAATTAAAATCTAAAAACAATGACGTCGTGGAAATTGGAGAACATGTGAATACACTGGTTTCAAAGGAGATGATGGCAAATTCGGAAAGTACCAAAGCGTCACAAGACAGACCTTTTTAAAAGGGAACTCATTTTTAATGAAACTTAATTTTCGTTTATTCTCAAGAATTTTCCAATTTTCCTTGTTATATTGCGACATGAAACAGGTTTTGTGTTTGCAGATGTAGATACAAGATGTGAGAATATTGAAACAGCTCGAAAAATAGTAACGTACAAAAGATTGAAGCAAGAAGTTTCTGGTTACAGAGAGATAACCAGCTTAATATATGTGCATATTTTAAACCACAAAGCGGGTAGCTCTTTGGGAGAAATATACCTTTTTAAGTGTGGTCCGTATCTAAGGCCATTATATCGAGAAGCTCAGAAAATTTGGCACTAAGAGGTTAATGCATACGTCTCCATTAAGCAGAAACACAGATAATTGAACAGAAAACCAAACTGGGATTATTGATGGGATACAAACACTCTCACATGGCATTACATAAAGGCCAACATCATCCGGCCATCTGGGTATCGACAAGACTAGAAACTATGACTGTTGGAGACGTCACGTTTAGGAAAATACAGCATAAGTTGTTGCGAGTATGGGAAAGACGTGACGCTAATAGAAAAGGGTTAAGAACCACCCGCATTCTTGGAACTAACTCCAGATTGGTAAAAATGGCTCCAGCCTGCGACCCTAAAATTTTGAGTCACATGTTCTACCACTTAATTTAACTGGGCCACTTTTCCATCACGAAAGACATACCCTGTATGTCCCCTTAAATACCCCGTCTCGGAACACATGCCTTTCAATTTATTGGCTTATTTCTCAAATGCTGCACTAAAATAACTAAAAAAAGAGAATAGTTTTGTAAATATTAAAACTTACATATTTTCTTCATCGTCCATATCTCGACCATCCTCGTCCATACCATCATCTTCTTCGTCACCATCCATATTTGGCGATGGACTATGCGATTTTTGTTTATTCTCATCAGTCTATCACATAGAAAGCATATATAAAATTAAATTAATAACAAAAAATACGCCTTTTAGTAAATAATTAACCTCTTCTTCTTTATCAACCGTAGTCAATGAATCAGCATCAGCTAAATTATCCACAGCAATGGCCAAGAACACGTTCAACAGGATATAATTACCGCAAATAAATAAAATAATGAAATAAATGCATGCCAATACGCCAATTGATGCAACACCGCCATACGCACGTATACCATCATACATCACAGCATTCCAATCCTCACCAGTAAGTATCTGATTTTATCATATATTTTTTTTTTTTTTTTTAGTGAAACAAAAATCAAAAATTGAACCTCAATCAGAACTCACTTGAAAAACAGTCAAAAGACTCTGGACGAAACTATCAAAATTCTGGCGAGGTTTCTCCTCCTCGGGGGCAAAATTGAATTTCCCGCCAAAAACTTGCATACCCAACAGAGCAAAAATAACAATAAACAAAAATAATAGCAACAAGAGCGATGCAATCGATTGAATTGAATTTAACAATGAAGCCACCAAATTCGACAGCGAGCGCCAGTATCTATTAAAAAATAAAAAAATTCTTTTTAGCAAGAGAGAAACATATAATTGAGCTTAGACAAACTTTGTGACTTTGAAGACTCGCAGCAAACGAACACAACGTAACACCGAAACTCCCAGTGGTTTCATTATTGAAGTGTTGGTAAGGATCATCTCGGTTATACTGCCGATGACAACAAAACAATCGAATCGATTGAACAGCGACACAAAATATCCCTGGAATCCCAAGCTGTACATCTTGAGTACCATTTCACAGGTAAACAACGCCACAAAGAAGACATTCGTATTATCTGTGGAAATTATAATTAGGAAAGAAGCCTTATAAGTATTTCCGCACCTATACCCAATCAGCAGAGATAAACATTTTACGAGCAGCTTGAACTTTTGACGTTTTAATTTTTTTTTTAGTTTGACTGTGATCTGTCATATTTTCATTATAATCATTATCATACGTCAGTTCTCATTTTTTTAAATAAAAAAATACCAACAGAGCTTTAATTATCCTGAATTTACACGACAGATAAATCCACATTGAAGTAATATGCCATTTTGTAGCCATTTTTTCTCATGCTTAGTGTGCTTTTGAGAGGTACAGATCCTCACAAACAGCCGAATCAGAATGCAGCACGGTCTTAAACGGCCCGCCTAGTAGTGTGAAAGTGGCCACTCACGGCCTCAATTGAAGTTTTGTAATAAATAAAAATTATAATTATAAAAATAAAATTGAGAGTTTCTTGAGAAGTATTTCTAGCAATAATAAATCAAAAATTTCCAACGAAAATTATAAAATTTTATTTACTGCCCACTGGGTTATAGGGCTTCCATTTGTTTGTTTATTTCTTTTTTACCTTGAAAATCATCGAGCCAATCTGGTTGCTTATAATGTTCTGTCGCTAGCACACCCGTATTTAGAAAAACCAAAATTATAATCAACCAATAAAACGCCTGTGACTTAACAGCTTTTCTGCAAGCTCTCCGCATCCTACGATTCACACGATCCATTTCTTTTTTTTTCTTTCGCATCCACGATTCGGTCATTTGCTCCTGACCTTCCTCGCCCAATTGATCATTTGAATCCATTTCATTGGGTTGTTTTTGCTTGCCATCTTGTATAAGGTTTCCATCGGCCTCCGGTTCGATATCTTCGGCCTGGGTTATCCAGTCCAAATAACCACGTAAGTCTTCTTCAATTTGTTGTTTTTCACGCAGCTTCTGAAAGTCACCACGATTTTTGGCTTTTGTACGTTCTTTTGAAAATTCACCCGACAACACACCAAGAATGAGATTCATTACAAAAAATGCTCCCAATATGACCATTGAAATAAAATAGGTCCATTGCCAAGTACTGCCCATGGCATCTTGAATCTTGAAACAATGATTAAAAAAATAAAATAACGTTTAGACCAACAAATTTCTGTGAGAAAATTAAATTTATCCATATATACATTATAGAGTACATCGGTCCAGCCTTCGAGTGTCACACACTGAAACACTGTCAACATCGCCAATCCGAAATTGTCAAAGTTCGTAATTCCAAAGTTTGGACCTTCCCATTTGTCAAAGCATTCAAATCCCGTCGGGCAGTGGTATCCCGCACTGCCACATGGATGTGGTTCCTCCATTAATTCACCTTCCAAAATCAGTGCATAATAGAGTGGATGAGTTAGGGGGAAATGATACAAAGAAAATTAAATCATGCAGTTTTTCTTGGAAAAGCAGGGTTTTCAAAAAAAAAAAAATATGTATATCACTAAAGTTCCAAAAACCTTAAGCTTTCATAGTTTGTGAGGAAAAAAGATTACAATTTATAGAAAAATAATTAAAATAGAATTAGATTATTTTTAGAGCAAACAATCCAATTATTGACACTGTCAACTACACACCATCCCGTAAATGATGAAAACAATTGAATACTACATAGCTTGTATTGTCTGGTTAACAAAACAGATGTGGCCAACGCTGCATCTGAAGCACTCTAAGTTATTGAAATCTTCAAACAGATTGCACTTCAGCCCCGTAATTGCTCATAACTGGACACTGTCTTATGGGCAAGTACCCAACTTATGGCTTGGAAAATTTGCAAACAATTTCTGCAGCAAAGAAAGAATCGATTTCTCATCTTCTATGCACATGACCTCACCTATCCCAAAAACGCAGGCTCTATCTGGGAGACATATCCTCGATTTCATAAAGCCCTTTTAAAAATTTAACAGGCTTTTAAGTCTTAAAATGACGTTTATTCCATACAAAATACGTCATTTAAAAATTTAAATGTTTATGAAATTGGTCATTATTCTACACTACCCATTGGCACTGGCTTACAATCATTGGGAATATTAACTTCGTTCGTTAAACTTTACCCAGAGTTGACCCAGGGTTCTTCGGTTCTCAAAAAACACGCAAGGGCTCTTGCTGCTTCTGAACTGCATGTGTAGACAGATTCGCTAATTGCACAAACTACAACTTAAAACGTTTCCATTTTCTATAACTTTCTACTTATTAAATTTATTTAGTGTACTCTTTCGATTTCTATATCAAAAATAAACAATTTCTTACTGAACGCGAGTCAGTCCAATTAAATTTTGGAATGGATGTAACATAATATTAGATTAGATTTTTGTGGGATTCATTACAAAGGTTGCTCCCGCTCAAAAAGGCGTGCTATTTGCAGGAAAAATCAAAATGTGCTAAAAAGGGCATAATTCACTGCCTGTTTTCTTTTTTTATTTTCCTATATGGATCTATAACTTTAGAAATAAGCCTTGAAAAAACGGCTTTCAAAGCTTGGTCAACTTGCCCCTCTCATAATATAGATGAAAAAGCACGCTTCGGAGTGGTTTACAGACATTGCGCGAAAGAAGCAAAGTAAAATGTGTGCCCAACTTCAAGCAGGGAGTACGAAGAGCATGTATTGGGAGCTGGAGGAAATATCTGCACCGGCTTCTGATGCAAATCAAGCTATTCAGGAAGTTGCGACATGCCAATATGAACAATGGCGCTACTGTTTTCAAAATCGCCGCACAGAGAATGAAAAATACTCAGAGATTCGTTCACCAAAATTCATAAACAACGCTCAAGGCCAACTCCTTGTGGATGAGAACAAAATTCTTCA
This sequence comes from Melangyna quadrimaculata, assembly GCA_949320155.1. Lineage (NCBI taxonomy): Eukaryota > Metazoa > Arthropoda > Insecta > Diptera > Syrphidae > Melangyna > Melangyna quadrimaculata. The sequence goes on from OX439486.1 coordinate 4,900,125, forward strand.
CAGATGGCAAGAGTATTGTGAAGGACTTTTAAATGAACAGTTTCCGAGGATATACTTTCCAATAGCTGCACCTAACAATGAAGAAGTCGCCGAAATCACAGTCGAAGAAGTTAGTGATGCGGTGAATAACTCCAAAAAGGGAAAAGCGATAAGGCCAGACGAGATACCGTCTGAGTTTTGGAAAAAGATGGGAGACATCGGGTCTAGATGGCTCATGATTTTCATCTCCAAACTTATCTGCGGCGACCGAATGCCTAATCAGTGGAGGGAAAGTTACCTTCTTCCAGTCTACAAGGGCAAGGGTGATACACGAAATTGCGACAGCTACCGTTCGATCAAGCTGATGTCACACATCATAAAGATCGTTGAGCGTATATTGGATGGCCGCCTACGAAAAATAATACGGCTATCTGACGACCAGCGCGGGTTTGTTTCGGGTAAATCAACCACAGATGCTATTCAGAGTATAAGAATCAGAATGGAAAAATATCGGGATTCCTCAAGAGATTTGCATATTGTATTGGTTGATTTTGAAAAAGTATTCGACTGACTGGCGAGATCTGATATGTGTTGCACTTAGGCAACGAGGAGTTCCGGAAGTCTACGTGCGGATAATCATGGACATGTACAAGCAAGTTAAAACAAAGGTAAAATGCCCCGCAGGAATCCACGAAGAGTTCCCAATTAGAGTAGTTGTGCACCAGGGAAGCGTCTGGAGTCCTTTGCTCTTTATAACTGTCCTTGACTTTCTGCTTGACGATAAGGTAACGGACCCCAAAGTGAATCAGTTATTCTTTGCTGACGATGGAGCCATCATAAGTTAAGATGCTGGGTCCTTGCAACGAGCACTTGATGTATTGGTGGATGTTCTGGAGGGAAATGGATACCGCATAAGCGCGAAAAAGACCGAATACATATGAATTCAATTAATAATAAATTAATATTAATAAACACCGAAATACCATTTTCTGATCCACACAGGCCTATTCTGGACATCTATTTGAATAAAACAGTGTTTCCGAAGTGCGAAAAGTTAAAATATCTTGGACCAATGATCAATAGCGAAGGATCTTGTGATGACGACATCAAACATCGCGTAAGCGTAGGGTGGATGAAGTGGCGGGAAAACTCTGCCATCTTCTGTGTTAGAAAAACGCCCCCTAATCTAAAAGGAAAGCTCTACACGGCAGTTGTTCGTCCACCGATTACATACGGTTCACAGTGTTGGACAATGTGTAAGAAGTATGAGAGTAAATTGACGGCAGCTGAAATGAAGATGTTTCGGATGACAGCAGGAGTGACAAAGCGTGATCGAATAAGAAGCAAGAGAATCCGAGGAAGCCTACACGTCAAAAATACCATCTTGGACAAAATATAGCATGATCAACTAAGCTGAAACTGTCATGTACAAAGAAGATGCCATGAGAACCCGGTTCAAAAGGCAATAGCACAAGACGTTCCAACACTATCGCGGATATTATATTAAGGCAGGCGCAAAACTCCTGGATGAAACAAATGCAACGACACCTGCATTAAGTTGGCCTCAGACATGGACCAATCCAAAACCGGAAGGCCTGTCGACGTTTCCTGAGGTCAACCCGGCGAACCCCACAAGTGGAACTTAATGTAAAGCTGAGTGGGAGAGTTGCGGTCTCCCTCGAGATCTTGACAATCGCCGGTTAAATGAAGAAGAAAGAGGAATTAAGAAATAAGCATCTTGAGAAAAAAAAACATCACGACAAAGTTTGTTTGTTATAAAATTATGCACTAGATGACATTTACATATATATGTATGTTGTCTATAACATTGAAGTTAAAAAAAAGCTGTAGAAAACAGAGTAGTTTTGAAGCGCTAAACTGACACATAAAAGTAAATTTTGAAGCGATTTTAAAAGAACAAATATCGTATGAAAAATGTTTTTTTGGGTTTCAAAAAACACCTTATTTGGTCGGCAGAATGAGTTCAGGTTTTTAAAAGAAAGCATTGAGGTGACTTAAGAGTTACTTCGAGCTCAAAAAAACAAACCTATTGCCAATCACTGGCGACTCATAAAGTCACAAATCACAATGCCAAATAAAAGTATGTCAGATTGTTTTTTTTTTTTTTTTGGAAAAAAAGATACATCACTAGGCTAGGATTTCTATGCAAATGCATATTTTTTTAGTTAGAAGAAGGAGAACTAATTACGTAAATATGTTTACGAATCATGAAATTTCCTTTCAAATTGCATTCAATTGTTTAGTGCATCTTTTTGCATATTTTGCTATAATTGTACAAATTCCATATTTGTGCATATTTCCTGAGTAAATGCATATTTTCCGAAAAAATAAACAGAAATTAAAAAAAAATAAATCAGTGTCAATAAAATTTACTTTAATATTTCATTTGGGGTTTTAAATGAATATTTTGCGTGCATATTTTCCATTTCTTATTGCATACAAATCCGAGGGCGGCGAGCGGAGTGTGTTTCTTTGGCTTTAAGAAACCTTTAAAAATTATTACATACGAATTTTAAGTTGAAGTCTCGTTAATTTCGATGATGTTATGATAATTGGAGATCTCAATGGGAGAACTGGTACAGAGGAAGGAAGGGAGAACAGATTTTCTGGGAAGTTTAGAAACTCAAACGACGCCACCACAAATGCAAGAGGGGTAAATATGCTCGATCTCCGTAACTCGTTTGGATTTCGATTTCGGAGAGTTCACCTTCGTAGGCCAGCAAGGATTTTCTGTTGTTGATTATTGCTTAGTAAAAGGAAGCTGGACTTTAATAGTAGCTGATTTCGAGGTGCTGACTTTGAAATAGATCACGTATACGATGGGCAAACAACGAATTTCCCTCCAAAACTTATTTGGAAAGACAATAAGACCGAAGTGTATAGAAATAACCTCGATCGAAATCTTTCCGCAGAGAACCAAGTGACTATGGATGTTATTGAAGGTGCTATAAAAGCAGCTTGTCCTACACGAAATAACCATGTCAAAGTTATAAGGCACAACGAAAAGAGTGTGAACAAGCTCGCCAAAATTCCTTCGGGTGGTTAAAAGTTTTTAAGTTTTTAAGTGGTAATTATTTCAAAAGGATGTACATTGATGCAAACTGCAAGTTCAAAAGAATTTTGGCTGACAGTCAACCAATTGAATTGAAACAAACTTAAAATAAGCACGAAATTAAAAATAGTTTCACTGCACGACCATTTCAAACTACTTTTGAATCCCGATACTTTGTCGGCACTTTTCAACAACGCTAAACTTGCCCATTCAAATGAAATATTGGATTCTGCTATAAATCTTAAAAATGGCAAAATGTTTTGCTGAAACTGAAGGATGAATAGAATACCAATAAAATTTTTTAAATATGGGACAGAAACGCTGACTGATAAATTAACAGATGTGGTTAATAACATTTTGGACACAGGAGAGATACCAGAACAGTTCAAAAAATCTATTATATTTCCTATACATAAAAAGGGGAATATATCAGATCCAGCCAATTATCGCGGAACATGCTTAGTGCCTTCTACAAAATATTTATATCAATTTTGAATAACCGTCTTACAAATTGGATACATAGTTGGAGATTTCTTTCGGAATTTCAAGCAGGATTCAGGAGAAGTTATTCCACAATCGATAACGGTTTTGTTTTGCAGAGCATAGCGAGTAACTTCATTGATCAAAAAAAGAGGCAAGGTGTCTTTTTTATTGATTTCAAAGCAGCCTTTGATACAGTGGACCGCAAAGCTCTATTTTACAAACTGTACAACCTTAGAATGACAGAAAAGTTTGAAAAAGTGCTGGAAAATTTATATGATGGCAACCTATCAGCAGTTTGGGACGGTTCCGAGATCTCAGAATGGTTTGAGTCAAAAATGGGAGTCAGACAAGGATGTAGTCTAAGCCTCAGTTTAGTTGCCTTATTTTTAAACGATGTAATATATTTTCTTGCGGGTGGAATTGAAATCTCAAGAACTGTCATCAAAGCCCTATTAGTTGCCCATTATGTAGTCCTTTTACATGGTTCACATCAGACTTTGCAACTCATGATAAATCGACTCGGAGAGTACTGCCAATTTGCCGATTATGGAATTTAAGTGTGAATCTGAGTGAATAAAAGGTGATGACATGCCGAAATGAGTCTGGTCGAACTGCGAGGAGCGAGAAATGGCACATCAACAGGGAACCTATCGAAGTTGTGAAATCATACAAGTATTTAGGAATAACTAAACATAAACAAGCTTGTTACAGCGAAAAATGTTATAAACGCAACATGGAAGAATGGTTTTTCGAATAAATTAACAGCACATAGTGTTAAGTATGAGGTGTTTGTGGCCGAGTCAGTAATGCTATATGGAGGGCAGGTGTGGGGATGCGAAACAGTAGAAAAACTTCTTAGGTTTTTTTTTATTCAAAGATGCTTTCGATTACCCAATACAACTCGCAACTACATGACCACACTTGAGACAGGCCTTTCCCCCTCTTCATTACAACGCTAAAATATCACGTCGACTACATTTCGAAGGTGCTTAACATGCCAGATAACAGGCTTCCTAAAATTTTAAAGAAAGAAAAAATGTTTGGTATCAAAAGCTGGAAGAACTTGGGGGTTACTGCGGAGTCAACTGGAAGAAAACGTAGTATTATACTACGTTTTCATTAGAGCCGAAATGAGGTAATTTCGAATTTTGGCAAAAAAGTGTTTTCATTATCAAATTTGCTAATTTCATTTGACATCTCATTTCATTTTGAATTTGGAATGGCAGTTAGCCGTTTATTTTTGTTGTTTTCTCTTTCTGATTTATGTTGTTGAGTATAGTGTATTGATATTTTCATGCAAAAGCTTTTAAGAGCTTTTGAAACTGATTCCTGCTGGATGCATTTACCTAATTTCAAACCTAATTTCGTGCAAATGAGGTTGAAATTACCTAATTTCGAAATGTGATTTTGTATGGGAAATTAGGTAATTTCGGATCACATTTGGAAATTTGCAACGAAATTACCTCATTTGGCCCATTTCATTGGAAAATGTCCTGTTTTATGTGAAATAAGGAGACATTTTTTGCACAGCAGCTTTACAGTCCCTGGCCATATAATAAGACGCACTGTAGGTTTTATACAAAATCAAAATTAACTGCTGTTTTGAACATGGTTGCTGTTAATTGAATCTATTTGTATAATTTCCTTATTGTTATCAATTAAAAAACATCATATTAATTGAAAAAAATATGTATTTATTAATATTTGGACATAATATTTTTCTTAAATAACAGTAACTATCCATAAAGTTAAAAGTCAAAAATATTGCGTATAACTACAATCCATGAATTTGTAAAAATCCACAATACGTCTGATAATATGGCCAGTAAGAATCTGAAGAAGAACTACTGGCCTTACTCAATTGCGAAGCTAATATTAACGAACTTTTCAATTATTATCAAACTGCGATATCGTATTTACATTTTGAATGAAGCCTTTTAAAATGATTGTATATAAACAAAACTTGTAAACTTTAAAACCAAAAAATGATGTACATATATTCTTGCTTTTAAACAATCTATTATCGAAGATTTTAATACAGAATTGATGTCAATCGGGCAGACCAATCTTTAACGATTGTTGTAAAATAATTTTGTAAATTGTATACTTAAATCATATAATAAATCGAATCTAATCTATAAATCGTAGCTTTAGTGATGTATTATTAGCTCATAAATACTGAATAAACGTTTTGTTTTGTATTTATTTAATAAGGGGTATCTTGAAAAGTCGTCTTTGTAAGAAAATTATTGGGATGTATTTTCTTTACCAGCAACATCAACCCAAATAAGTTAAGAACGCACTTTTTCTGCTTCCTTCGATGACCGGAAGCTTGTGAGCTAGCGTATTTGATTTCTCTGTAGGTATAATTTGCATTTTACAAAATAAAATTTAAAAATTTAAAATTTCACTTAAAAGGTAAAAAATACACTGCAAAAAATACTGCTCAAAACCACCACACAATATGACCCCCTCAAAGTGCCAACGATTGTGTTGTTTACCATACTTTGACTGTACAATTTATTAATAAGTTCACTCATTGAAAATGCTATTTTGTTCTTCAACGAGATAATATGCGAAAATCAAGCTTATTGGAACTCCAGTTTCTTTAAAAGTTTTGTCTATTTTTTTTTTTTTTTTTAGTTTTCTATCACATTCTTACCTGTAACATTATGTTGGCATGTTTTGTGCATCTTTCCCGAAAATAATTCTAATCCAATAATAGCGTAAATAATAATCACAAACAAGACCAATAGAGCAATATGCAATAAAGGCACCATGGCACGGAGAATTGAATTAAGTACAACCTGCAGACCTATTTGTTTTTTTTTTTTTTTTAACATTATTTTTTTTAATTGTGTTCTTTATAAGTTTTTACTGTTTTATAATAATATCACTTACTTGGCACACCCGATACCAATCTCAATGGCCTAAGTACTCTAAATGCTCTTAAGGCTTTAACATCGAATCCTTCCTTCATTAAATTTGATAACGCCGTACTTATCATACTGCGAAATGATTGTATAAAAATAATTAGTTTTTGCAACATACTCATGGTGAAATTAAGACACATGAATGGCATTTTATAGCATTAAAACAAAAAAAAAAAACAAAAAACATAACATAACAAAACAAAACAAAATAATAACATAATCAAATTTCAGAAAAATAAAATATTTACCCTATAACAACAATGAAAAAATCTAACAAATTCCATCCATTTCTTAGATATGCACCATTATGTAACATAAATCCGTACGCTATGATTTTCATAACACATTCTGCAGTAAATATTACTAAAAAAACATACTCAATTTTTTCCTGTAGAAAGAAGAGATTTTTGTTGTTCGTTTAACATACATTTTGATATTTTTGTACAGCGTTAACAAAATGGATTCTGTTTAAATAAATCTATACTAGAAATTCTTTTTACTTGACAAACTTACCAAATACGCATTAGTTTGATTTGAATCACTAAAAGGATACGGCGTGTAAACGGCTAAGGCAACACAGTTGGCAAATATGGTTAACAGAATTAAATATTCGAATGGTCTAAAAGCGGGATTTGAGAGATTTGATTGAACGAGTTAAGGAAAGGGTAACCATAATGTTTTTGCTTACCAAGTTTAAAAAAAAAATATGTAACAAAGTCTTAAATTATAAAAAAATATTATATATATACAAAATATTTTGTTTGAATAAAAAAGTTAAGAAGATAAATATTTAAAATAAAGATTTCTTGATTTTTGTGTAGATACTGTGTACATAAGGATGGACGTTAAATTAATAGTATTATTATTATATTTTTAATAATTTTAAAAATATTGATAAAATTATATTTATGAATTTTGGAATAATTAAGAAAATTAATTATCTTTTGTTTAAAAAAGGATACTTCCATTCAACAACACTTATGCATAAACTTCGTAGTGGATTTTTAACACCAAGACAAAATAACGCCCGTACGGGTCGATCGGGTTGGGCTTTGCCACCCCGCCGTACGGGCTTCTTTTGTGCTGCCGATGTAGTTGTCTTTTGTGCTGGTCCAATAGTTGTGCCATTTGTAGTTTCGGCAATATTAGGAGTACCGATTCCACCACCACCCATAACACTGGCAGTGCCCTCACCTATATAAAAGAACAAATACCACAAACATATTTATTTCAGAGAGAGACGAAAGAAACAGCAAGGCTCTATTTCTTCTCTTGATTTTAATCGATCGTTGTTGTGAAAATTTAAACACCCATATTGAGAATGAGTGTCTTAAGTGCGAAATCTTATTACTAAATTTAAATTAATTAATGGTAGTTTACTTGAAATTAACAAACTCCCGAATAGTGCTATATTTCTGTCAAAAACTTTACATAAATGAAACCGCTCATAAAAAAATGGGCCTTGGCAATAAACAATGTATGTCAAGTTAGCACTACATTTGTGGAAATTCAAAAAAAAAAAATAGTCAGCTTTTTAGTAGTAAATTAGTTGTGGAAAAAAAAAATTGTAGCTCTACTATTTTAAAAAAAAATGGTAAGTAGTGCTAACTTGATATCAACTTGGCACTACACTTTGTGAAATTCTAAAAACTAAGTAAGCAGTTCGTTGAAGCTTTTTAATAGTAAATTAGTTGTGGAAAGAAAAAAATTCTAAACAAATTTTTGAGTACTATTTTTAATATTAAAAAAAAAATTAGTATGTAGTGCTAACTTGATATGAACTTGGCACTACACTTTTTGAAATTGTAAAAACTAAGTACGCAGTTAATTCTAGTTATTAAGTAGTAAATTAGTTGTGGACAGAAAAAATTCCAAAAAATTTGTTGCCGTATTTTTTTTTTTTTTTAATAGGAGTAGGTAGTGCTTACTTGACACTGGTGAATTCAGCCATTAAAAATGGAAATTCTAAAATAAAACATGCCATTATTTAAAGCTTTTAAGTAGTAAATTAGTTGTGGAGAGAAAAAAAATCCAAAAAATTTGTTGCCGTACTTTTTTAAAAAAAATAAGAGTAGGTAGTGCTAACTTCACACTGGTGAACTCAGCCATTAAAAAGGGAAATTCGAAAATAAAACATGCCATTATTTAAAGCTTTTTAGTAGTAAATTAGTTGTGAAGAGAAAAAAAATCCAAAAAAATTGTTTGCCGTACTTTTTTTAAAAAATAAGAGTAGGTAGTGCCAACTTGACACTGGTGAACTCAGCCATTAAAAAGGGAAATTCGAAAATAAAACATGCCATTATTTAAAGCTTTTTAGTAGTAAATTAGTTGTGGAGAGAAAAAAATTCCAAAAAAATTTTTGCCGTACTTTTTTAAAAAATAAGAGTAGGTAGTGCTAACTTGACACTGGTGAACTCAGCTATTAAAAAACGGAAATTCAAAAATTAAACATGCCATTATTTAAAGCTTTTTAGTAGTAAATTAGTTGTGGAGAGAAAAAAATTCCAAACAAATTTTTTGCCGTAGTTTAAGAAACAAATAAGAGTAGGTAGTGCTAACTTGACAATGGTGAATTCAGCCATTAACAAAGGGAAATTCGAAAATAAAACACGCCATTATTTAAAGGTTTTTAATTAGTAAATTATTTGTGGAGAGAAAAAAATTCCAAAAAATTTGTTTCCGTACTTTTTTATAAAAATAAGAGTAGGTAGTGCTAACTTGACACTGGTGAATTCAGCCATTAAAAAGGGAAATTCGAAAATAAAACATGCCATTATTTAAAGCTTTTTATTAGTAAATCAGTTGTGGAGAGAAAAAAATTCCAAAAAATTTGTTGCCGTACTTTTTTAAAAAAATAAGAGTAGCCATTATAAAGGGAAATGACTGCGTTCACCAGTGTCAAGTTAGGACTACCTACTCTTATTTTTTTAAAAAAGTACGGCAACAAATTTTTTGGAATTTTTTTCTACCCACAACTAATTTACTACTAAAAAGCTTTAAATAATGGCATGTTTAATTTTCGAATTTCCGTTTTTTAATAGCTGAGTTCACCAGTGTCAAGTTAGCACTACCTACTCTTATTTTTTAAAAAAGTACGGCAAAAAATTTTTTGGAATTTTTTTCTCTCCACAACTAATTTGCTACTAAAAAGCTTTAAGTAATGGCATGTTTTATTTTCGAATTTCCCTTTTTAATGGCTGAGTTCACCAGTGTCAAGTTAGCACTACCTACTCTTATTTTTTTTAAAAAGTACGGCAACAAATTTTTTGGATTTTTTTTCTCCCCACAACTAATTTACTACTTAAAAGCTTTAAATAATGGCATGTTTTATTTTCGAATTTCCCTTTTTAATGGCTTAATTCACCAGTGTCAAGTTAGCACTACCTACTCTTATTTTTTAAAAAAACGTACGGCAACAAATTTTTTTCTCTCCACAACTGATTTACTACTAAAAAGCTTTAAATAATGGCATGTTTTATTTTCGAATTTCCCTTTTTAATGGCTGAGTTCACCAGTGTCAAGTAAGCACTACCTACTCTTACTTTTTAAAAAAAAAGTACGGCAAAAAAAATTTTTGGATTTTTTTTCTCTCCACAACTAATTTACTACTAAATAGCTTTAAATAATGGCATGTTTTATTTTCGAATTTCTCTTTTTAATGGCTGAGTTCACCAGTGTCAAGTTAGCACTACCTACTCTTATTTTTTAAAAAAAGTACGGCAACAAAATTTTTGGAATTTTTTTCTTTCCACAACTAATTTACTACTAAAAAGCTTTAAGTAATGGCATGTTTTATTTTCGAATTTCCCTTTTTAATGGCTGAGTTCACCAGTGTCAAATTAGCACTACCTACTCTTATTTTTTAAAAAAACGTACGGCAACAAATTTTTTTCTCTCCACAACTGATTTACTACTAAAAAGTTTTAAATAATGGCATGTTTTATTTTCGAATTTCCCTTTTTAATGGCTGAGTTCACCAGTGTCAAGTAAGCACTACCTACTCTTACTTTTTTAAAAAAAAGTACGGCAAAAAAAATTTTTGGATTTTTTTTCTCTCCACAACTAATTTACTACTAAATAGCTTTAAATAATGGCATGTTTTATTTTCGAATTTCTCTTTTTAATGGCTGAGTTCACCAGTGTCAAGTTAGCACTACCTACTCTTATTTTTTAAAAAAAGTACGGCAACAAAATTTTTGGAATTTTTTTCTCTCCACAACTAATTTACTACTAAAAAGCTTTAAATAATGGCATGTTTTATTTTCGAATTTCCCTTTTAAATGGCTGAGTTCACCAGTGTCAAGTTAGCACTACCTATTTTATTTTTCTTAAAAAGTACGGCAAAAAAAATTGTTGGAATTTTTTTCTCTCCACAACTAATTTACTAATAAAAAGCTTTAAATAATGGCATGTTTTATTTTCGAATTTCCCTTTTTAATGGCTAAGTTCACCAGTGTCAAGTTAGCACTACCTACTCTTATTTTTTTAAAAAAGTACGGCAAAAAAATGTTTGGAATTTTTTTTCTCTCCACAACTAATTTACTACTAAAAAGCTTTAAATAATGGCATGTTTTATTTTCGAATTTCCCTTTTTAATGGCTGAGTTCACCAGTGTCAAGTTAGCACTACCTACTCTTATTTTTAAAAAAAAAGTACGGCAACAAATTTTTTGGAATTTTTTTCTCCCCACAACTAATTTACTACTAAAAAGCTTTAAATAATGGCATGTTTTATTTTCGAATTTCTCTTTTAATGGCTGAGTTCACCAGTGTCAAGTTAGCACTTCCTACTCTTATTTTTTTCAAAAAGTACGGCAGCAAATTTTTTGGAATTTTTTTCTCTCCACAACTAATTTACTACTTAAAAGCTTTAAATAATGGCATGTTTTATTTTCGAATTTCCCTTTTTAATGGCTGAATTCACCAGTGTCAAGTTAGCACTCCCTACTCTTATTTAAAAAAAAAAAATACGGCAACAAATTTTTTGGAATTTTTTTCTCTCCATAACTAATTTACTACTAAATAGCTAGAATTAACTGCGTACTTAGTTCTTAGAATTTCAAAAAGTGTAGTGCCAAGTTTATATCAAGTTAGCACTACATACTAATTTTTTTTTTTAATATTAAAAATAGTACTCAAAATTTTTTTTAGAATTTTTTTCTTTCCACAACTAATTTACTATTAAAAAGCTTCAACGAACTGCTTACTTAGTTTTTGGAATTTCACAAAGTTTAGTGCCAAGTTGATATCAAGTTAGCACTACTTACCATTTTTTTAAAAAGTAGTAGAGCTACAAATTTATTTTTCCACAACTAATTTACTACTAAAAAGCTACAATTAACTGCATATTTACTTTTTTGAATTTCCACAAATGTAGTGCTTACTTGACATACATCAATAAACAATTATTAAACACGCGCTTAGACAAACGCCGAGTTAAACTTTAAAGACGAGTTTACTGATGGTGTGTTTATCAATACCCAAATTAAACACCCCTTTTACTAATAAGTGCTAAATTACTGTATCTACTGTATTTGTTGTCAAACAGGCAGTTCCTGTGGATGGAAATGATATTAATTGTGTTATTATAATGGCATGTGATTTTTCAAGTTAAATTATTCCGAACATAATTGATGACATAAACATTTTGGATGAGGATTGAATAAACGAAATTTGTATTTTTCTCATCGATAAAATACTATCTACTACAACAACCGAAAAGGGCTTCACTGCTGTTGTCAATTTCGCTTTATTTTTTCAGCCATCGAAAAATAATTAACTTTGAATTTGATTATTTTTGTTACCTAGCTTGTTTTATTACTCTAACAAAATTCACGACCAAACAATACATTGAATTCAATTGCAAGCGACAAACATAGAAGGTATACGGAAAATTGGTTTTCTCTTTTGATATAATATAAACTGTCAGAATGACAGCAAAAATAAAGGTTGAACATACCTATGTTTCTTTACTCTAAAAATAAAAGTTGCGTTTAGCGGTAATCTTACTATTAAATTGATTATTGGTATCGTTCAGTATTAAGAATCCACTTAAATATTTAAGTTATCTCTAATATTTATTTTAATTATTGGTTAGGCCCAATGTCGCCGCAACATTTTAGTCGATTGATAAACGATGTTAAATCATTTTTAGTATTATACTATGTTAAAAACTGTATATTGCTTAATTTAAACGAGTTAGGCATCGTACCATCTCATAACATTTTATTTAAGTTATAAAATCACTAAATGGCTATTTTATATTTTTAGTATCGCACTAGATCTATATGACACTTTGACGTTTATAGGGAGTTTTTTTTAGTTCAGAGTAGAGCCTGAAATGTCAAAAAAAATCCGTATTTCTTTTTTAGCTCAGAGCATTCAGAGCTCCAACTTTGTGTTTCTTTTTTCGCTCTGAACATCTATGAGCTCAGAATAAATTGAAAGAGCAGACGGAGCAAATTTGACAAGTGGAAAAAAATCAAAAAAGTAAATAAGGTGGACGAAAATAGTCGACTTGCAAAAGAAGGTAAAACAACTTAAATGCTTTCTTCACTATTATTAGTTTGTCCATTTTATTTTTTGTGTTAAAGAATATACCAACTGTGAATGACAAATGCAAAAGTGACAGCTGGTGAAACGTGTTTCCTTAAATAAATCTGAACTCTCAGAGCAGAGCACGCTCAGTTCAGAGATCGCTCAGAGTGTGTTCAGACTCTGTTCGGAGCTCTACTCTGAACTTAAAAAGAAAAACGCCAAAAATGTCAAAATGAGGTAGGTTTATGAATTTTTTGCACGAGCACTTTTTTAAGTAAATTGGTTTAGTATGATCAAAAGGTTTTTTTTTTAATTTTTAACATTTTAGCTAACAGTTTTAACATTAGAAAATGTTAAGTAGTATACGTTATAAAATTTCAGATAAAGTGAGAAATTGTATGAGCAGTTTAATAGTAAATACACTCTGGCGGCAACAGAGTTCTAGTTGATTGCAGTAGACTTTCGATAGGCTTTATTACTTCGTAAATAAGTAACTGCATTGTAGAAGATTTTCGTTGGGATTTAGTATTTCATAAATAAGTAGTGTTTTTTTTTTTTGTTTTATTAACATTCGTGACTTAAAACTTGATCAATAATTTTATTAATTTAAGTAATAGAAGATCTTCAAGAAAATTAATTTTTTGTTTAACGTACAAATCTGATGATTCGAACTATTATACTACGTTTTCATTAAAGCTTAAATAAGGTTATTCCGGAAATTGCCAACAAAGCTTATTTTGTTTGAAATCTCATTCCATTTTAAATTTGTTTTTTTAATTAAATTTTTGCCTGTAGTACTCGTATTCCTTACATGATAAACTTGCGATTAATATTTGTTTAAACCAGTTAAAAAATGGGCAGGACTGGATCGCACGAACTTGCTCTCGTAGCTAACAACTTTAACGTAGCTAGAAATTGATGATGTACAAGTACATAGGTATTGGTTCCAAAATATTATGATATCATTAAAAAAAAGGAAATAAATTATTCCTATAAATAAATATAAATTTGTTATTTTAATGGCTTACAAAGTTAGAGCTCAAAATAAAGTATGCCATCTGATTTGTTTGATAAAATTGTTGGAGCCGTCTTCTTAAAAAATATTTTTTGATATATAAATTTGTTTGCACATTTTCAAAAATAAAATCTGGTATTCCAACAGTTAGTATTTAATAAAATACAATTTTACACATAATACAAAAAATATTCAATAGCCCGTCTTCATGATATTGAATTAAAAAAAAATCGATATTTTTTTAAAATCCAAAAATTATTTTTTCGAAAATTTGTAAAGCTTAATTGTTTGAATTATGAAGGAGCTCTTGCATTAAAATTTTTGTTGAAATCGGTGGAGCCGTTAACGAAAAATTTGAAAACCAAAAAATCGCAATTTTTATATGTATATAAAAAAATAATTTTTAAGAAAACCGCTCTAACGATTTTTTTTTTTTTTTTTCATAAATACATATTTATCAAACAAATCAGATGGCATACTTTCTTAGCTCTATCTGTTTTAGCTATTTAAATAACAAATTTCTAGTAATTTTTATGTAAGAGGTCCTTTGTTTTTAAAAACTTTTTTTAATGGTATGGAACCAATTTCAAGCTACGTTAAAGGTGTTTGCCACGAGAGCAAGTTTGTGCGATCCAGTCGTGCCCATTTGTTCTTACAAATCCATAACTTACCATATAGTACCTATATCGCAAGTAAAAACTAATGATAGTTTATCAAACCACCTATATACTTGAACGAATCGAAAAATAGAATTGTAAATTCTGTAACCGAAAGATTCTTAGGATGATTCTGAGGATTGTTTCATTAAAAAAATGAGCCTTGCTGCCATTACTTAAAACCAAAATTTTAAAATTTGTAAATGTATCCTTAAAATGTGTGAAAAAATTAAAGAAACAAAACTCACCGATTCCTCCATTCATGTGTTCAATATTATCCCCTCCATTATCATTGCGGTTGCCCATCAATCCAGCGCCTCCGCCTCCATTGGCGCTATTATTATTATTCGCTACCGCATTCATGGCTGTGGATACATTAATTGTTGTTTCCCATACACCAACTCCAAAACTACCGACAACCGGAGGTAATAAATTTCTATGATTTTGTGACAAAAATGACGAATGTCTTTGTCTTTGCGTATGCTGATGCTGACACACAACACCCGCACTTCTTGGCCTTTGGCGACTAAAATTTGGTGGTTCTATTGAATCGTATTCATGTATACACGGCAATGGTCGCTCGGTATTAACGTACTTTTTAGAACTAGTTCGATTTATACAACCTACTCCGATTGTACTACTTATATCTATATCACTTTGACATCGTCGGCGAGGAATTATTGTTTCGTCGTCGTCGTTGTCATTATCGTCTTCTAGATTGTCGTCTTCGTCAATTTCGTTACCAATATCTTCGACTTCTTCTTCTAGAATATCCTCAGTTGGAGCATCAGAGAAATTATGCTGCTCACTTAAACTATCGCAATCGGTTACATCGTCCGGACGAATGGGATTCTCACCGACAATATCATCGACAAAATCGTCGTCGTCATCATTATAATAATCACTACCGATAAAACTACTTATCACACCAACACCGAATCCACAAATAGTACTATTTTCACCGGTGATACTACAATTACTACTATTACTACTACTGCCTCCGTCGAGAGTTCCAGTACCGGCACTTGCACTTGACCGACGACGATGATACTGCTGTGACGTCGAATGATCACTATTATTGGTATTGGTACTTTTTACCGAACATTTGCGCTGCCCCAAGGCCGAAGCTGTTGTTGCATTTAACAAAGCACTATCAAAGTTCACACTTCGACTAGTTGGTATAATACTTAGAACAGCACTGTTATTTATTGTTTGTTTATTATTAGATACAGTTAATCTACTACTATTAGTGTTATTATTGTAAAATTGTTGTTGCTGCTGTTGTATTTGATTGGAATTGTTTTTATTGTTGTTGTTAGCTATAGTAGTAGTGTTTTTCTTGGACGCCGCCGGATAACATTGCAAACAAGCAAACGATTTGTTTTTATCACTAGTACTTTTTTTTCTTCTTCTACTACAATTATTACCATCTATAAACTCTCTGCTATTACTACTATAATCAGGTGGTGGTTGTTGTTGATTGTGGACGTTTTTATAAATCACTTCTTTTTTATCTTTTTTATCTTGGTCTTCTTCGTCTTCTTGGTCTTCGTCTTCTTCTTTTTCTAATTTTCTATTTTCAGACTCTTCGCATTCTTCAGAATCTTTAATAATTACTTTTTCTTCAGCTTTATTAGGGCTTTCTAGATTTTGTTGTGTTTGACTAAACTGTAATGATTTTTTTGTTGAGTGTGTGAGATTTATTGGTACTATTGGTTCTAGCTCGTTATTTGTAGCAAGGGGAGGGCCACAAGAACAGCGTTGGATTTTATGTTCTTTAATACAAATTTTACAATTGCAAATACAATCGCAGTTACTACTATTTGAACAGCAACTAAAGCTACTGTTATTGCTAGAAATATTATATCTACTGTGGCTATTGCTAGTTTTGGCAAAGAGGGTTTTTTCGTCGTCGTCTGTGTCGACGCTTTTTTCTTGTTCTCTTTCTTTATCAGCACTGCTGTCGACTTCAAAATCTTCGTAGCCTTTTTCACCGAATTTGTCTTTATCAAAATCACCAGTGTCTTTGTTATGCTGATTTCTACCTTGATTAGCGACACTGCCGGCTTCTTCTCTTTCGACTTCAACTTCGACGTCGTTGTCGTCGTCGTTCTCGTTATTCGAATTTCGAGTACTGTCTTCAGTTCGAAGTTCCGCAGCAACAGAACCATAAAATGTCGTTTGGAAGTTTGAATTTTCTTTAGGCTCGAGATATACTTTTCTATTAGTAGTTGTTGTAGTAATGCAAGTTGATCGTTTCTCCTTACTATGGCCGCAAATTGTTGTTTGACATTTAGTCGTTGCTTCGGTATCACGTTTCGGGTCTCGACCACCGCACCATTTGCACGAGTTGTTATCCTTGGAAAATTGATTTTGCTGTGGCGGAGTCTGCTGAAGCTTAAAGGTGGCTGTTGAGTCTGAACTGCGACGTTTGTGGCTGGGATCTCGGTGACTATAGTTTTTGTAAGGTCGTTTTGACGCAGGCAATGATGACAGGCACAATAGCGTTTCTTCGGTGTCAGTTTCAGTTCTGTTATTATTAATTGATGATGGTAATTTGTGAATTTGGCCGGTGTTGGTTGATGATGTTGCTGTTGATGTTGCGCCTGCAAGGAGTGGACTTCCGTTTGAAGTGAAATTTTTCTGTCGATGAGATTGAAATTGTCGTTGCCTTTGTAATTGTTGGCTAATGGAACAGCTTTCACTTGGTTCTGGTGGTATTCTTTGTTCAAGATGTTGTGTTGATTCTGATGGACTCTGTTGTTCTTCCTGTTCTTGGCCAGTTGCGACCTTTCTAAAACTAGAATTGACGGCACTTTTGTTACTACTACCCTTTTCGTTATTGCTATTATTAGATTCCTCTGTTGGGATTTGCTGAGCTTTATTGGACTGGAGTTCATACTGGTCCCCTAAAATACACAACAGAAAAAAAAATCTTAGTACATTTTTGAAGGTAGGAATTTTGTGGCATTTTTCGGGTTGCGTAGAAAAAACCCTGTTTAGATTGGGAAGATTGAGGCGCACCAAGAAAGCTTGTAGCAACACTAATATCAATATATCGCTCATTTAAATAACATGAAATGATACTCATGAGACAGATACGAGTCGTTACTTCAATCCGTAGTCCTCACTCTTCTCCACATACTGCCTCGTTGATACTGGACTCGATCCTTCCAATCTAAACGAGACGAGATTTAAGAGACAATAATTCGTGTACAGAAAACGACAAGACACGAACACACGATTTCCGAGTCTGAGCACTACGCATCTGAATATCGAGATAGATTTTTAATTTTGTCTAAAACGACTCTTATAATTTTGATCAAACATTGTTCTCATATTAAAAGCACTTTTAATCGAACTCCGTTTCAGTAACAGTTCAATTATGATTAAATACATGGACTGTATAGGAACCAATTAATTATGTTTGCAAAAATGTTCACAGTTTTTGTTTGTTTTCATATTTATTGTTAATCGGTCTGCTGATTTTGATACAAATCTGAAAGCAGATTCTTCTGAGAACTCGAAACAATTCTGAGTTCCTGACTTTTGCAAACAAAAATGTTTGTTGTTTGGACAAAGAAAATCCATTTTTATTAAGAACGCTCAACAGAGTTTGATAAAATTCGGTTCCTATATGTTTGAGAGTTTGAGAGAGAAAAAAACTGCGTATAAAGAATTTCACATAATGAAAATAATGGTATTGGTGATTTGGGAGAAACCTTTTTGTTTTCAGAAAATCTCATATATTTCGCGTATGACTTTACGGATATAGTTCAAACTTTACTTATACCTATGACTTGGTGGTACGGTTTGGCGAAAAGATGTGGTCTCAATTAACGATGGATGCAATCATATAACAATCTTAGCGATTTCTCCCCAATAAAGTGATATTAACGGTTCTCAGTTCTGAATAAACTATGAATAAACAGAGTATATTTTTTGTTTGTGAATAATTTAAAGGAAATTCCCAACACTCTTTAATTAATTTTATCACTTAAATACATACTCCCAAAAAAAACACTAATTCAGGTATTATTAACCGCATTACTCAAAGTATTTTGGTATATAGGCCCCTAGTCCTTTCCCACATCACAAATTCCAACCACTTCTTCCTTTCCCCACCCCTCTCTCCATGTGCTACTCTATGTGACAAAAAGGAAAGACAGACAAAGATACATATTCATCTCTTATCCATCAATTTCAATAAAATGTATCTACATTCTACATATTTTATAAATTTACATGTGCTTTTTGTGGATCGATTATTCATTACTTGGCGGCGGACAAACAATATTTTTTTATGTTGTGCTCTAATGTAGGTATGTAGATATGGAACAGCTATGCAGGCACTGTAAAACTCAGAAATAAGAAAATTCTAGAATTTCCCGATAAGACTTTTAATTTTTTAGCGGCAACTGGTAAAAATCATTTTGATTTCACAATTAATTCTAGCCTTTTTAAGTAGTGTTTTTCTCACGGATCCCAAGGATTTTACCTCCCTTTTTGAGTTCTATTTCCCGCTCATTCAATTCGGTTCCTCCGCTAAAGATATGTGCAGTCTCCAGGAACGTGCCAATATGAACAGTTTTCCTGATGGGTCCGCTTAACAAACGCATGATGGTAGATAAAACATTTCGGACATTTCCCAATGTCAAAAAATTCTAAGTTTTACCGGTAAATTCTAGAATTTTCCATTTTCGGGGTTTTACAGTAACAGATACATGATGTTCCACGAACAAAAGAAAGGTTGCCACCAACGAATATAGAAAACATGAATGTGTTTTTAGCACTCGACAATTTTGTAAGTGAAAAAGGCGTTTTATGTCATCTGTAACGGTTGCTTATAATTTATTTTTCAACCGTTTAGCTATGTCCAGATGAAATACGTTATAACGGCAACTTTCTAAAGAAACCAACAGAAAACGATACAAATTGAGTAATTCTACATCAAGTTTACGAAAAGTTTTTAGGACAGATTTATGACATCAGCAAATCGGCTGAAAAACAAAAACCGATTTAAAATAAATTATTTCCCCATGTAGTATCTCTAAAAATAAATTCACAAGAGCAAAAACTCTCATCCAACCCACAAAATATTTAAAAAAAAAAATATGCAAATGTAAATGCTGTCAATGGCTAAATGTGTATTATTTAATAACTGTCTAGAAGAATTTTAATTAACGTTCAAAGGACGATGACAAACAAGAAGTATGCACTCATAGTTTATATTAGACTCCTATCTATAGTGTTTTGTTGTATCGTAGTATAGTTCTGTTGAAGTAAAAATGTAAACCATCCCTTATTTTTTTGTTGTGATTCACATTCATGACATAATTAAATTTCTGTCTCGATGTGCAGGAGAGGAGAATATATATGTAAGGTATGAAAAAAGGATACACAAAGGGATGTCCTGAAGCAGTGTTTTTTTATTGTAATATTTAAAGTTCAGAGACTGTTTATGATTAATGATCGTTTCTTCAATTTTACGAGAATTCGTAGGTATGTACTTATTTGAAATTCGCTCACAATTTGTTTTAATAAGAAAATAATGTAGAACAAGGATAATGAGTATCCAAGCTTTAACAAATAAAATTAAGTAAGGACGAGAGAATGTCTCTGGACTGGGTCAACGGATGCGCTACCCATGTTTAAAGACATAGGTAGGTATTAAATCTTGCAATTCTGTACGACACAGCTTAAGTGTACAAATTTAATTTTTCCATACAGTACCTACGTAATTTTTGTTAATTTCAGTTCATCTTTGACAAACAATGCATAGCCTTGAGCATAATCTTCCAGCTTTAATGCTTAATAATTTTCTTCTTTTTAGATACAGTTCACATTGTGTAATAGGGTGGATCGTTTTCAGCATTTTTTGCCAAATCACTGCATGCAACTCATAGTTTATGCTTAAAGGTTTTATGAATTCGTCCTCATCATTAATTGAAATTGATATTTATATTAGGAATTTGGGATGCGAATAGTTGGCGACAAAAATAACGGATTCTTGTCGAGGGACCAAATACAAGTATTTGTTTTACCATGAAGGAAGGGGACTATCCCCTACAGTATATGCATGAGTGGAAATTTTATAAACAAACAATTTAATACAATTAGTTTTTTTTTTATTTTACAAAATCGAAGACATAAAGTTATCTGGTTTTAAGTGCTTGATGAAGAATTAATAGAAGCACTTATCCACTAAGGGATTGAAGCCCATTTTGTACCTAATTCCACACTTTAAAAAAAAATCATTTCACAGTTTATTTGTACTTTTTTTTTGAGTTTTTTTCGTATCATTTTCATTAGGTACCTATATCAAAATAAATATTAACAAAAGTGTGCTTTAATGTATTTAATATTGAAACTTATATTAGTTTATAAGATATTGTATCTTAATTTTCAAGTTTACCTACTAATAAATGAAATGTAGGTTATCTATTGACAGAAATAAATTGATTTAATAAATTAATGAAGGAACAGACTTCAGGATTTTAAAAAATGTATCATTGTTATCAGTAGAGTTTCCGTTACCTTTTCAAATAATTTCTTAAATTTTAAGTTTTTTTTAACACCCCTCCCACATATACGGAAGTAGACAAGCCCCAACCTCCATTGTAAAAAATACTTATATTTGGTCCCTCTGCAAGCATCCGTTATTATTTTTTGCCAGCTATTCGCGAAGCTAATTTGTTAAAAACGACCAATTTTCGGTGGCTTTGTGGCGATTTCGTTTTTCTTAAGGGCGACTCAAAATAAATGATGAGGATGAGTTAAGAAAACCATTACCTAATGCAGTGATTAAGTTGCATGCAGTGCTTTGGCAAAAAGAACAATGAATCACCCTTTTATGTGTATTTGTCAAATATCTATTTATTTTGTAAAATGAACTGAACTTAAAAAAAAAACATAACACCCGCGCAGAAAAACAATCTAAGGCATGGGCCTTGGCGATTATGAACATTTTTGCCTTGTCAGGCAAAAAAAAAACGATCTTCTGGTTGTCTGTCAGCCTAATGCGCTACCCAGTGGGCTAACTCGCTATACAAAAATTTAATGTCGAAAGTAAGTTCCATTCCATATTGCATAACAAATAGATACAGAATAGAACCGGATTTTATGTACTTGCTTTTTAGGAAGAACAACTTAGAACAGGTTTTTCCTTATTGAACAATCCTATACAGATGTCTCACATCCATATTAAAGTGTGATACGAGAAAGAAGACAAAGGAAAGAGAGAAAAAAGTGTCGTATGAAGTGCTTACAAAATTTGTGTTTTTGGTGTACAAGTGACATTCCTGATGGGGTCCCGAAACGTGTCAAACAACTTTTTACTAGGGATTGCCTCACGAGTGTTTGAAAAGTTTTCCTCGTCTAAATTTTTCGTACTGAAAAATGAGGCCTTGTTAAGTATCTGAAAAGTTTTCCTTGTGTATATTTTCCCTACTAAAAACTTAGTAGGGCCTTGTCCAAGCTAGACAGAAACTTGGCATTTTTTCAGCCGGGCAGTTATAAGGAAATTCCACATTGACGCTCTCCACTCCAACACACTAAGGGTTCGCTCTCTTTATTACTATAAGTAGTTAACTCTGCTAAAGTGTCAAAAACAAAAGTTGCAATGTCAAAGTTAAAAGAGTTTCTTTTGATACTTTTCATTGTGTAACGATAAAAGTTAAAAACATGATTGATCTATCAAACGAAAGGGGCTGACAATGTTGAAGCATGGCATTGTCGTCTAAGATGTTAGTCAGTAGGAGTCCAGGCCTATAATGTCTATTTGATTAATAAATAATGTTTAAATCAGAATTAGTAGATTTGTATTTCTCTATATATTATTTATCAGTATTTTGAAAAGCAGAATTTTGTAAAACAGAACTGAAAAAGCTGAATTTTGAAAAGCAGAATTTTTGTAACAATAGGCGGAATTCTGAAAAGCAAAATTTCAAAACCAGAACTTCGATCCGCTTCCTAATCATATATTAACATTATTTTTGCGCGAAATCGAATCATAAAACAAAATAGTGGCAATTTGTTTTGCTCTTTTGTCATGCTTTAATTCCACCATTTCCTTATTAAAAATTGACCAAAGCGGAAGAATGAAATTTGGAAAAAAAGTGAAAGCCAGAAAGCAATTACAAATGTCAAAATCAATAACAAAATCAATCAAATTGATGATAAATAATTACAAAATTGAAAAAAAAAATCCAAACCGAAAGACGAAAAGCAAACACATGCAAAAAGCATTGCAATATCAAAAGTGTTTGACAGATGAACCATTTCAACTCATTTCAAGATGTATTGTAAAACGTTATTCAGACACTTCAACTTTCAATTTAGAAACAACTTGGTGACGACGCCATAAAGCAACTCAAAGTAAGTTTTTATATTAAAAGAACGATTAAAGTTAACTTTATTCATATATTAAATAACTTTGCTAAAAAAGACTCCCCAAAATAATGCCAACAAATGAAATAATAAATGCGACAAATAAATTTAAGCAAAGTTACAACAACAAAAATTCTCATTGTGTTTTTAATGCATAATTTCATCATGAAATTACGCTCAAAGCATATATCTTGAAACACAAGTTTGGGCTGTATTTTACTCTCCATAATTAACTTGAAAATGATAAAACAAAATTGTCTTTCACAAAAAGTATTGTGAAAATAATGTTATTTAGGAACCAGTAGGTCTATTCCAGAAAGCTCGGTAGATCGCTTTCAATGGCAGATTTTTATTTTCCTATTCTAAAAAACGCTTTCGCCTTATTGAAAACGAAAGTGTACTTTCCAACTAAATGTCATTCTGTGAATATGTTTTGAAAGCAAAAGGTGAGGGGCAGGTGACGAATTAATGGCGGATTGAAACAAAATGTTAACAATAAACTTAAAAAAAAAAGTTTTCTTTGTGTTTCTCAAACAATGTGTTCTTTAACTGTTATTTAATTGAATTAAGTTATTGTTTTGAGTGGATATTTTTTCCTTTCATTAAAGCGTTAGACACTTACCTACGCGAAACATAGTTGATTTTTTGAAGGAGAACAGCCGAAAAGCTAAGGGCCTCCTTAATACCCAAGAATATAAAGCCAATTTCAAAAAACTTATTGAATACAATTAAATAAAATAATTCTGATGAAAAATACAATGCCCTTTGAAAGGAATATTAATTTATTTTTATTCTCAAATTGTTAATTTCTTCTCGTTCTTATTCGCGTTTAGCACTTGTAAGGATACCTACTTATAGAACCGATCAGTGTTCTAGTGAAATAGCCAGTTGCATTCCTCCCCTTAAAAAATTCAACCGTAATACTCGCGCTTCTAGGAATGCTCATCAGTTTACCCTTGAGCCCAACTTCGGACGTACTGTAATGTACAGAGATTCTTTCTTCAGGCACACCACACGAATGTGGAATTCCTTACCCGACTCGACTTTCCCCTCTCATTTCGATGTGCAAAAATTTAAAACCAATGTGCATCGGTATCTCCTTCTAAATCCTCTCCTACTTACCTAATCGCTCGTGCTGTGTTATAAACATTTTAAGTGTAGCCATAACCCCTTTTGCGCGCGTGGAATATAAAAAAAAATCGAATGTTCTATTTTAAAATAATAGAACTAAAGAAATCACAAACTATATCAACTTTTATTGTAAAATAATCTACGAGAAACAACTGTCATAATTTTGGAAACAGCTGACATTGGCTTTGGAAAATTGGAAGGAAGAATGGAAATATCTTGGAAAAATTTGATATTTTAATTGGAAAACTGAAAGCAGGCACGTAGCCAGGGGGGCTTGAGGGGCTCAAGCCCCTCCCAAAATGATTTACAAAAAAAAAAAATCAGTTTAAACTTTTTGGTATAAATTAAAATATTTAAAAATATAGAGAGACTATTTAGGTAAAGTTTAATGTTTTAAAAACAAGACACTTTTAGCGCAGGGTCAAAAGTCCACAGGCCAAAAGTCCATAATGGACTTTTGTCCCACTTGGGTGGGTCAGAAGTCCACAATTGTATTGTGGAGATTTGACCCACTCAAGTGGGTCCTCAAAAAAAGAGGGTCAATATTCCCTAATTTTAAAAAGAAAATGGGTCATCATAAGTCCACAATAATTTCATATTATAATAGCGAAAAAAGCAGAACAATTAAGAATTATTTATTTATTTTGTTAAGAATTAGTTTGTATACTCTCCACTACTCGTAAACTTAAAGCACACCAACTGACAACATAGGCGCCTGCCTGGCGACTGGGCATACCCTAAGCGGAGCGACGGAGTCGCGTGAGCGGGGCAAAGGACCCGAAAAGGGAGTTAAAATCCTTAAACCCGCGAAACGGACCACCCAAAGTACTGTTTAGTACACAAAAACTTTAATAACAGATCGACTGACAACATAGGCGCCTGCCAGACGACTGAGCATACCTTAAGCGGAGCGACGGAGTCGCGTGAATGGGACAGAGGACCCGAAAACGGAGTTAAAATCCTTAAGCTACCCAATCCTTAAGCTACCCAAAGTTCTGTTTAGCACAAAAAAACCTTTAATAACAGACCGACTGACAGCATAGGCACCTGCCCGACGACTGAGCATTGAGCATACCCTAAACGAAGCAACGGAGTCGCGTGAGCGGGACAGAGGACCCGAAAATGGAGTTAAAATCCTTAAACCCGCGAAGCGGTCCACCCAAAGCAGTCTTGTTAAAGAAAACTATCTATAAAGTGATCCCTGAAGTGGGTCAGAAATCCACAATCAATGGGCCAGAAGTCCACAAGATTTTTGTATGGACTTTTTGCCTATCGGAGTGGGTCAAAAGTTCACAACTGATTTATGGACTTTTGACCCACAGAAGTGGGACTTTTGGCCTGTGGACTTTTGACCCTGCGCTGACAATATTTAGGTATAATATTTAATATGAGGAGACTAATAAGGTATTACGTATGTTATTTACTACGTTCACTTTGTGTGGTGTTAAAGCGAGATGGACCTCGAAGCTGATTCGAACCTTTGTGTACTTTCAGTGATAATAAACAAATCTCATTACCAATCAACGAAATCAATCCTACTTAAAGAGTAGAGTCGAGCCAAAATTTTGTATGTATAATGAACTGTGTTTTTTTTTTGCAAATTTGTTCAAAAATATGGACTTATTTTATGTGTGTGTATTCAATTTTATTTAATGATTTGACCAAAATCCTTCTTCTGTAATCTCAACAAAATTTAAGCACAACTTCAACTCGAAGTTTAAACTCATGTAATGGAAACCAGTCGAAAATCCGATCCTTCCATGACGGAACTGGATTAGAGCATCGATTAAGTTTTTTCTTATGCTGAGGCCACATGAGCCAGTACTGGCTTTCCAAACTTGAGCAACTTGCTTGTCAACTGGCTTGCCTTCTTCGGAGCCAGTTTGAAGCCAGTAGAGAAGCTTTTAAGTCGGAAGCACTCATATGTCTCGTGTTTTGTGTTGTGGAGTCATGTCTCGTTGTCATTCCATATATTTCCTACGCCACACAGCAACACAACACACGAGACAAATATGGTTCTATAATAATTAAAAAAAAAAAATCGGGTTTTTAGAGGTGTTTTAATTACATAGTCATCGTAGCCATCCTTCAATAGAATTTGATAGTTCATACATTGTCAGATTGGTAATAGACTAAATTTTGGCATACACAGAATATTTCGTTCCAAATGTCACCGAAAAAAACTTTAAATCAAACAATTTTATCAAAAAAAAAAATAGATTTCGTAAAGGTTTTCCAATACATCATCTTTACGAAAATTCTTCAATTTAATTTGACATTCTATTGGTGTGATTTACATGTATCTTCGTCTGACTTATGCAAAAAAAGAAGACACAATATAAAATTTAACTTTTTTCTTTTGTTGGATAGAGAGAGAAGACAAAAATGCAGAAGATCTTCATACATGCTGATTATAGGAAGTATAATGCAGATATGAAGACGGAAATGTTCATCTTCATGATGGTTCCCTTTCACACGCTTAGTTTTTTGACATACTTCTGTCCCGTTCTACTTTTCTTCATATTTGCAGATGAAGATAGATGGAAATCCAGCATATGGCTTGACAAATCGGGAAGAGAATATTGTGTTCCAAATAATGTGACCTGAAAGCCCCACAATCTCATATTTCCCGAGCGAAAAATTTAATCCCAACAAATTCGGGTTATTAAGAGATTTTTTAATCAATCAAAATCATGGCATTCAATCATATTTGAATATTGTTGCTATTTTGGAAATGTTTATATTTTTTGGTCCCGCCGCCCTTTAAAAGTTGTGGCAGAAAGAATTATTAAATTCAAACATTTTCACCAACTGCTATCAAGATCGCTTTATATACAAGACTGAACGAGTCCACTACACAACTACTACTGGCTTCGAAAAAGTCAAGCCAGTTTCGCCAGATTTGCACGAGTGGCACAATGTCCCTATTTAATTATTAAATAAAAAAATTTAAATTATTATGTTCTTAGTTTTAAATTCTTTGTTTATATAGTTACACGTTAGTCTTTAGAGCAAACCCCCCCCCCCCCCCCCGAACCGAAATGCTGGCTACGGGCCTGACTGGAAGGATCGTTTTCTTCCACTTTCGCTCTTGAGAAAAACCCACACGTAAAATAGCTGTCAAAAATGTTTTCCTTTGTGGAAATTTTGTGCTTAATGTAACATGAACAAAAATTGATACGGAATCAATTACTGAAGAGCAGGACAATTAAAAGTTAGACATTTTACAGGATACAACCCACGTATTTGTTTAAGTTTGAGGATGTTTGAAAAATTTGATTTTTAATTTAGGTTATTAGCTTTCTCTTACCTTTCTTTTTTGGCATGTAACAAAAGTGAATTTTGACCGCAGTGTTTTAGTTAAGGACAATAACCTCCCCGTCTCACGAGCTTAGTCGAGCCAGAGACAAGCATGCCGCCGTCCAAAAATCAAAGCACCGGAATCACCTCTGTGGCCATAAGCTAATTTCAAATATCATTTTCGAACAAAAAAAAACAAATTGGGGTATTATTTAATTTTTGGCAAAGGACGAAACAAGTTGGGGTCATTCATGTCAGTGGAGCTTCATTTCATTGGGGCTTAATTTAATTATGAAAAATTACCCTTATTCAGGTCTTTTTCTGTTTTTTCTTTTGAGGACTTTTTCTGAGTGAGTTAGTTAAAAAAAAATAATAACCAAAACGTGGTACTGGCAAACTAACAATACCTAACCTGAAACTGAAAGAGTTGAACGCTTTTTTGAATCAATAATTCAACAAGTCCAATTAACGTTTTTTTTTTTAATTTGGAGTATTTATATCAGTGTAAAAAACACAGTTCAGTTCTTGTGATTGAAAAAAGAATGACAAAACATCATTTTCCTTATGACTTCTTCATCAATGTGTTTTTAAAATTTTACTTTATAAAAACTCAGCAGAACATTATCATAAGGACTTGATTTCGCAAAATAACGACTATTCTCTAAGAAATAAATGCATTATTTTCACCTACATATACATAATTTAGTATCTATGTTTAGTACCTATTTACTACTATTTGTATGTTTTATAATTATGTTATCACAAAGAAAAAACAATAAAAACTCAGAACCATAAAAAAAAAAAAAAACAAATAAAAATAGTAAAATCCTACACCCATTCAATTAAAAACAGTCGACATTTTTGACCAACGAACTATATACTTCACACACTTAGAGTAGAAACAACCCACCCCGAGGGGTTATGTATTATAGTTATATGTTGTGTTCCACTCAGGACTAAGAGGGGGAATATGGTTTTTGTTGAAGTTGTAGGGGTAGAGGTATTATTCTAATGATAATAATGATGTTGATGATGAATCTTTACTTAATTAAATTAAAATGAAGAGGATATGTATGTATGTGTATAGTACATACATAGCTATATCGAAACACAAATTCGAATTGACTGACGACAAACTATGTGTCTATGATTATGTTATATGTACATTTATGTATGTGTACCTAGAGCAACAATTGCGTCAGAAAAAAAAAATAAATAAAAACTAATCAAAGAATATATAGAGATACGCCTAGCCTAGATACGTTTGAATTGAATGTAAATAAACACGGAATTATACAAAATAAATTAATAAACAAATCGGAAGTATCCGTCGACTGTTAATCATTTATATAAAAATTGATTCATCGAAAAATATTTCATTTTTTTTGTCTTGCAACTGAAAATATGCTTGAGGACATAAAAATACCTATTTTTTGTATATTCATTTGTGTGCATCAGCAGTGCCTGCTGCCTGATGATGGTTCCTATAATTAAATCTGTTTGATTTAGAGCTGTTTGCTTTTATGAATATTTAAATTCAACTCTAACGGTAGTGTGCTCCTTTTTTCGGCCGCCCCCCAGCCGCGTCACTTCAACTGTCACATGTGACATGAAGATTAACCTTAATATTTAAGTTAGGTTTCAGCTAATTAGCCTTAATTCAATAAGTGAACTTAGTGTTTTTAGATGATTTAATTTATTTAAATTCATATCATATCCACATTATTTAGATGAATAGCTACTCACTGAGATGGGATTGGCGAACTAGCACGCATTTACTTTTCAATCGAAATAATTGGTCCTACCAAATTTGTCTCCCAATGCATGACATGACTTTCACCAAATTCGGGGATTGGCTTATATGCTTATGTTACCGTTATAGTCCGGAATCCGTTAATGCTGACATTAACTAGTAAATGTCAGCATCAACTGGTTCGATCAGTTAATGTCGGGAATTTTATTGTAATATTGTTGTTAATGTCGACATTAACGTATGCTGGCTAGTTAAAGTTCACATTAACGTATGTATGCTGTCCCGTTAAAGTGCGGAATTAAGAGAGCCTGGGCAGTTTCGTCAGTTTTCTTGGATTATTTTATTTCTTCATTGCAACCAAGGATGATTTAACTTGTTTTTAACAAAAATTAATTAAAAATATGTAAGAATTTCTCGCAGATTAAAATATGAGATATATATTTAAAAGATTTCTTTTTAGGAATCGAAACACAATTTGATGAAAAAATACATCGCGCTGTTAAATAATCTCAAAAACAGCGAATTCGTTTGTCAATTTTAAAACGGGAATTTTGAAAACATGAATTATGCAGCAGCCCTAAGATCACATTTTAATAATTTACTGAGATCGCATTTCAATTATATACATATAGGTTCTAAAAACCTTCGGAAAAGTAGATTTTTAGCTATCAGAAATCAGAAGCCAGAGTGCACTGTAGTTAACTCACACAAAATGGGTAGCTAAGTAGGACGTTCCGTAAATTGGAATAAAATCTAGATCATTTCTTTATATTTTTGGAAGCAAATTGATAAATATTATGTTTAATTTTTAAATTTCTGAAAATATGTTTTTATCGAGAATATACTATATAGGAACAATCGCAAAATTGTATCGAAATTCCTAAATGTGTTTTCTAGAACTTTACCAAAGTCGAGTCAATCGAAAAACACAATTGTATCGACTTTTTCAGGCCTGCATTCCTGCAAACCAGTAGAAAGATCATCGTGTCTCTTGCATAAGAATTTCCTTGCGAGAGAGCGACGTACTTTCGTCTGTTTTTCATGGCTCCTCTTGCTTTTCATATTCCATTAAAGACTCAACAGTCAACACGGCAATTGCCATTGCCAGTGTCTCAGCGTGTGAGCAGATACTTTGTATTTTCTGTCGTCCGTGCGGTGTTCGTGTGCCAATTTTGTTTTGTTTACCTTTTACCTAGAATCTATTGAAATTATTGTTTTCTTAGTTTTTTTTTTTTGTTTTTCTTTTTTTTTGGAAGTGAACGTGTATGTAATTTCAAGTAAATTCTGTTGATGTTTTTTTTTTTTCTTTTTTTTAAACAACTGTATCTGTGTTTATTCATAATTAAGTTCTCGTATGGAAAAAATGCCAAGTTTCTGTCTAGTTTGGGCAAGGCCCTACTAAGTCTTCAGAAGAAAAATATAGACAAGGAAAACTTGTCAGAATCTTAACAAGCCCTTGCTGGATTACAGTACCAAATATGTAGACGAGGAAAACTTTACAAACACTCGTGAGGCAAGCCTTAGTAAAAAGTTGTTTGACACGTTTCTGGAGTCGGGACCCCATCAGGAATGTCTCTTGTACACCAAACACACAAATTTTATAAGCACCATGCTATTTCAGCATCTTAACGTCGCCCGAGAATTGGTTTGTTCCATACGCCATTGGCACTTTTTCGAGAAAAACGCATTTAAAGGTTTGCGTACTTGGTACTCCGAAACTGTGTGATAGGAATTTTTTTTATTTTTTTAACTTGAAGTTAGTCTTATGAGGATTTCACCTACCAATTTTCAAAGTGTTTTGCCAAGCCGTTAACAAGATATGTTAATTAGCGTAAAAGTCCACTTTTTTGACTTGTGTCCCACCTCGTACATTTTGAAAATGATTTTTTTTTTCTATACACGTGGAACACAAAAAAATGGTTATGGCACAAAGCAATTCTCATCAAATGTATATTTGAAAAGCAAGAAAGAATGGAGTTGGATGATAAAATTAGAAAAGAAAATCGATTACATCTCTTTTTCAATAAAGTTTTTATTTAACAAATCGAATAAACAATAAACACTTAACATTCTTTTTAAAAAAAAAAAACAAACAAAACAAACTAAAATTAAAGCAGTTTTACTGCTTTGTTGACTGCTTTGTGTACTTGTTTTTGACGTTCTTGGGATTTTGCTGTCACAACTACTGTCAGCTGAATAATTAAGATCAGCTGTTGAATTATCACCTTTCCGAAAAATAACAGTTAGCATAGAATGTGTTACCTTGAAATAATTGAGTAAGTTTTAATTACTTGAAAAATATCCCGACGACGAAGAACTAAGTTCTCTGGGCAATAATTCGTCATCAAACATGCTTTATTTGAAAAAAAAATATATATTTTATATCCTGCATTTATTTAAATAAATTGGAAAAATAAGCAGGTACTTACTTAAGGATACCGCTGGCCACAGAACGAGGTTCAGATGAAACAGTGTCCTTTACAAAAAAAAACTCAAAAACATCTGCGATCGCACGTCCTTTCGCCTTGGAAAACAACTTCAAGCCACAACTAGCTGATTTCATACAATCGTCTCCCAATATCTACACAACTGTAATGGAGGTGGCACAAGCCAATACTAAAATTTTGTTTGTGATCATTGTCCCACATACATAGCATTTCTTTAACAATAGTGCACGTAGGAAAAACCAATTCTCAACTTTCTTAGTATTTTCTCTACCGCTTGTCGCCTGATGTGCACGTGGAACAAAACAATTCTCACAAAAAAAACTTCAAAAAATTGTATGGAAAAGTTGTCCCAAACGGTTTATGGCACAAAACAATTCTAAAAACTGTTGATTTTGGTGGATATGGAATAAAGTCGATGTTCGATATCTCGGGATTGGAAAGCCATAGCGCGAATCGGATCACATATTTAGAAAGAGCATACAAAATTACCATAGAATCCATTCCTAACTCAAAAACGACAAAAGTGGCGTATTGAACAAAACAATTCTCAGGCGACGATAAGACATTTTTGTCTCTCTCTCCTCTGTCTTCTTTTTCGTATCCGACTTTACTATGGCTGTGAGCAGGGTTGTCAGATTGTGCGATTTATCGCCAAAAGTGCGATTTGAAATTTCATTTGGCGACACAAAAATCGGTTTGGCGATGTACCCCAAAAAAGGCGATATTTTTAGTTTTTGGCGATTTAAATTTTTTGAATGGAAATTCAAATATTCTTTTCACAAATGTTCACTTTAACCTTACATCCTTTTCATCGCTATTTGCGCTGAATGCAGCCATCCAATCATTAAATTCTTTACGCAACCCAAAAAAACTTTTGACGTATGTCAAAACAAACAACTTTGTTGGTTAACCAAATCAAAGAAAGATGGATTAGCAAGCACATTGCAAAATTTGCGAATGCGATCTACGTTCGCTCAAAGCTGACTAAGAACGACATGCTATTAGATCCATAGCCATGCTGCAAAGGCCAGCGTTCGGACTTTACTGCGAAAGCAGTAGATCTACTGCGCTTTTTTCTAAATTTTCAAATCTACTGCACCATTGCGCTTTTCCTGCAATCTACTGCGATTATTCTATTCTCGGTTCAATAAATAACATGAATACAAAATTATTCCAATTGGATAAAACCGTAGTGTAGTACATCTTCCTTAGACAATTATTGTTAAGAAAAACTCTTTAAATTGCTTAATAATTTTATAAGGAAAGATTATATTAGTGAGAAAGTTGATCTTGTAAGCCAAGGCTATCATGTTCCTGTCATAAGAATTGTTTGTTGTCTTAGTTTTTAAATACATTAAAAGGTACATAGAAAGATGCTTGAGTATTTTCCTTCGAAACAAATTCAAGAAGGTTATCTTCTTTCAATTTTGAAAATAACTGATTCAATAAAATAGCTGTTGAAATAATTAATGATAAATGGAGAACATTTTTACGATATGATAAAAGTGCATTGAATCCAAAGGACATTGTTAAGTTTTTGTATTCTTTGAAAGAGCAGAAAAATGTCGTAGAAGAATAATTTATTTTTCAAAATAAATGCGATCTCTTATCTACGATTTTGCCCTTAGATTTTTTTGTGTTAAAAAAATGCTAAAATTTAATTATGTGCGTGAAGTTAGCACCGCCATTTGGATTTTCGTAAAAAGAACGTGTTGTGCTGCAATGTACCCAACTTGTGCTGCCATGTGCCGTAATTTAAAAAAAAAACCGTACTAAGGGTTTCTTTTTTAGAGGGTTTTCCATTTTTTAGCGTAAAGTTAGCACCGCCATCTTGGATTTTCAAAAAAAAAAGTTGTGCTGTATAGTGCTCAACAAGTGCCGTTTGTGCTGCTATGTGCCGTAAATATTGCAGATTTTGCGAACGTACTTTTTTTTTGTTTTTGTGATTTTGCAAAAAATAAATCTTGTGCTCAGTTAGTGCTGCCATTATCCGAAGAGATAACGAAAAAATTCGAATATTTGCAGCTTTTACGGCCAAAATTAGATTTTGCGAAGCGTGAAGTTAGCACCGCCATTTTGGATTTTCAAAAAAAAAGTTGTGCTGTGCTGCTATGTGCCGTTTGTGCTGCCATGTGCCGTAAATATTGCAGATTTTGCGAACGTACTTTATTTTGTTTTTGTGATATTGCAAAAAATAAAACTTGTGCTGCATTGTGTTCAGTTAATGCTGCCATTA
Source organism: Melangyna quadrimaculata (assembly GCA_949320155.1). Taxonomy (NCBI): domain Eukaryota; kingdom Metazoa; phylum Arthropoda; class Insecta; order Diptera; family Syrphidae; genus Melangyna; species Melangyna quadrimaculata. The sequence continues at coordinate 4,934,055 of OX439486.1, forward strand.
TCCGAAGAGATAATGATTGTGCTCAACAAGTGCTGCCATGTGCCGTTTGTACTGCCATGTGCCGTAAATATTGCAGATTTTGAGAACGTACTTTTTTTTATTTTTGTGATTTTGCAAAAAATAAAACTTGTGCTGCATTGTGCTCAGTTAGTGCTGCCATTATCCGAAGAGATTATAAAAAACATTTGAATATTTGCAGCTTTTACGGCCAAAATTAGATTTGCGAAGCGTGAAGTTAGCACCGCCATTTTGGATTTTCAAAAAAAAAAAAATTGTGCTCAACAAGTGTTGCCATGTGCCGTTTGTGCTGCTATGTGCCGTAAATATTGCAGATGTTGCGAACGTACTTTTTTTTGTTTTTGTGATTATGCAAAAAAAAATTCGAATATTTGCAACTTCTACAGCCAAAATTAGATTTTGCCAAGCGTAAAGTTTGTGATGTACTATGTACATAGAGCTGTATTGGTTTCTAAGGCTGAGATATACTCTTCGGCCATTTTTGAATTTCAAACAAAAAAATGTTTGCTGTTATGTGCCTTAAGCCAGAGCAACACTGGTCTCGTTTGTTGTATTGTGGAGCCGTGTGTCGCTGTCATTCGATATAGTAAATGCGCCACAAAGTGACACAACACACGAGACAAATGTTCATCTACGGAAAGGGATATAAAATACATTGCAGCGATAGCGACAAACGATAACACACCAGATATATGTGGATCCCAGCTTAACTTGTATGCCATTAACCGAACACAATAAAACAAAATTCTCGAATTTAGCAAAAAAAAAAAACAAACTTGGGCTCTGTTGTACTCAGTTTGTGCTGCCACGAGTAAAAGAGATAACGAAAAATTCGCATAATTTATATATATCAAATTTCGACTTTAAAAAAAAAGTTCTGCTTAGTGCTCTGTTGAGCCAATTTTAGAAATATTTATAAATACTATGTTAACTAATATCCCTTTACTTCTAAAGTGTATCAGACCATTAAAATATATTTCAGTGGTAGCGAAAGTGAAATCTTAGGGAAATTTTAGTTTAAATTCAATTCGCCTCACATCCCTGGATACAAAATTAGGAGTTAAGAAAAAAGTGAAAGAGCAATATTTGGACGATAAACAGAAACAAGGTATTCTCTTTTCCCATCCAAAACCCAAATCGCCATCTTATCTTATGGGGCCCATACACGACACAAACACGTCGCTGCAGACCAATACATTTTGTTGTTGTGCACAAATCTGCGCAGACCGCCTACGTCATGTGTATCCATGTCGACTGTTCACAGCGGCCGTCTGCGTGAATACAAAATGTTTGGAAAACACGCAGAAATGTTGTTGGTCTGCAACGACATCTCTGTGTCGTGTATGGAGTACTGTGCACAGACGAGCGAGAAAATTTGTGCAAAAACAAGAAAAACAATAGTGAAAGATATTTTTTTAAACAATTCCTTGCTTTAAATTCTAAAGGCATGTTTGCACAGACTACAATTTGCAGCGACGTGTCTGTGTCGTGTATTGGCCCTGTTAGTACCTAATTTTTGGTACTTATGTGACGATGCAATCAGAATGTTATTATTAGGGTTTTCAACGAGGTATGTAACGCCGTTGCATAAATACCCTTATTATTTTCTATTTAAATCGAGGATCATTAAGGCTCTCCCAAACCAATGCGAAACATTCGTTGCGGCGAAGAAACATTCGTCAGTCAAAATTAATTTATATGTTTCTCCGCCGCGATGGTGTGGGCACTCTCATATATCAACATCTGGCAACTCTGGCTTTTTTTCGGCTGCCTGCGTTGACATCTTAGCTCCTGAGATTTTTTGCTTTTTATCAGTTAACTATCAGGAAAAATAAATATTTTGCATTTTTTGATTGACCAACTATTTGGCAATAAAATTCCATTTTCATTGAGTGAGAATAAATTAAATTGTCTGCCATCATTTCCCGTAAAGTTTTCTATCTCTTTTTGCCCGTTTAATTTGAGTGCCTGTGCTGTTTATATATACATAATACGTACATACATATATATCGCAACTTAAGGAATAAAAAACATTTATCATCATCATCACAGACCAAGTGCGATTGACAAAACAATAACAAAGTTTTTGTTTAAATGTCCCTTAATTAAAAATTAAAAATGTCCCTTATAATAACATAATGGATAAAGTCCCTCCTAATACCCAATGCCAAACATCTCATAACCCAAGTGTTATTTCTAGTTCTGTCCCTGTTAATTTAGTTCAAGATGATTTTAAATCAGTATCTGACAATTAAGAAATTCGAAATCCTTTACAAAATAATTCTATCCCTGCTATTGTTGGAAACGGTGCTGAAAATATAAATTCTAACGTAACAATTGTTGTTGAAAATTTTTTTTCTAAATTTTCAATTAATTATACAGAAGATGAAATAAAATCGTTTGTGAGTGAAAGAACTGGTATTTAAATTGATGATATTTCTTGCTATAAGCTTCTAAAAAAATCTACTACTGCTACGCATTGGAAATTTATTAATTTTAAAATCGGAATACCATCTCAATTCTATGGAAAAATGCTCTCAGCTGATAGTTGGCCACCTGGTATGAGAGTAAAGCATTTTATTTTTTTTTTTCCAAAAAACGAAAACTCCGAAGTGCAGAAAACATTGATCGTTCAACAACCAGTAAACAAAGCAGACGGATTGAAGTCAACGGAAGTAATCACTGTTTAGTGGACCTACCCTATGGTTCACCAATTACACCTTCTTATACCTATGCTGTTAGTACTAAAGTTTCTTCTGCTTGCCTCCAGTCACCTCTACCATCAACGGTTAAACCTTCACTACCTAAAGCCCCCAAAACATTCGTAACGATCTGATTGCATTTGATGAAACCTGGTTGCATGAGCACATAATGACGGAAGAGTTGATAAATATTTCTCTTTTTTCAGTATACCGTCTCGATCGTTTTGACGTGGATAAAAAGCGCGTTGGTGGTTTGTTACTAGCAGTTCGTCGCACTTTAATTGCTACTGCTGTTGAAATTGATTGAAAATACATTGAATCAAAATCGAACATTGAGCAAATATGCGTTAGAATCAATTCGAATCACTCTTCGACTGAAGACTTGCTGATATTCCTCAGTTACATTCCACCTGGTAGCAGTCTATCTGTATATGAAAAACATTTAAATAATATTGAAAATGTCATTTGTAAACTCGAGAACGAAAATTCAAATATTTGTGTTATTGGTGATTTTAACCTAGGTTCCTTAAAATGGCTTCGTTGTAATGAAACTAAGATGCTTCCTTTGCATTTATCGTCTGATATTGAAATATGTTTTATTGATTACCTTTTTTCTTTAAATTTAGTACGAATTAATGATGTATTTAACTCTTTAAATAGATTACTTGATCTTGTTTTTGTATCTGAAAATTTAAATGTAGTTTTAGAAAATTGTTCTCCTTTTTTAAAAAAATTAAATTCATCATAATGCTATTGGTTTTAAAGTTGTCAATTACAATTTCAAGAATATTAATTCATATACTAATATAAATAATCCATATTATAAGTTTAATGCTGCTAATATCTTTAACATGAAATTAGCTTTCGATGATGTAAATTGGGTCACTGAATTTCAGGAGATGTCAGTAAGTGAGATTTTTTTTTTAAATTTTCAACAATTTTTAAGTGTATATTAAATGAATATGTTCCACGTGTAAAAAAACACTCAAATTCCCATCCTCCTTGGTATTGTTCCCGGCTTATCAATTTGAAGAACGCAAAAACTAAAGCACATAAGCATTTCAAAAAGATCCAGTCTCCGGAAAGTTATGGTGTTTTCAGTAGATTGCGGAAAGAGTTCTTGTTTCTTTCAAAATTCTTATATAGTTCACACGTTCAATCCTTAGAGCATAACCTGAAAATAATCCTAAATTGCTTTGGAAGTTTGTAAATTCAAAGCGTAAGAGTACTGGTTTTCCAACTACTATGAAGTACTGCGATCGGGTGTCTTCAGATCCAAAAGAAATTGTGGATATGTTCGCAGATTATTTTCAAGGTATCTATAATTTATCAAATAATTGTGCTGCAAATGACGATTACTTTGACTCATTAGATACTTTAACAAATTGTAGTATGGTCCAGTTGAATTTTGATGAAGTGCTTTATTCCTTGGCTAACATAGCACCTTCAGTAAAACCTGACATTTTAGGGTTTTATCCAAATGTGTTAAAATATTGTGCTTCATCACTTTCTGAGCCACTTCTTATTTTGTTCAACAAGTCGCTTACTTACTTACTTTTGATGGCGCTCACAGCCCAGGATGGGCTTCGGCCTCAACTAACAAGCCCCTCCAGCCAGCTCTGTCCCTAGCTAGCCGCTTCCAGTTGCGCACACCGAGTGCTTTGATATAATCATTCACTTGATTGCGCCACCTGTTACGGGTTCTTCCTCTGCTGCGTACCCCATCGGGGTTGGATTCGAAGACTCGTCGGGCAGGTGCGTTGCTGTCCATACGCTGCACGTGCCCCAGCCATCTCAGCCGCTGTATTTTCAGCTTTTTGACCAGGTCAACGTCGCTGTATAGCCCGTATATCTCGTCGTTGAATCTTCTCCTCCATACTCCTTCGATACACACCGGACTGAAAATTACACGAAGAATCTTCCTCTCAAAGCACCCTAGCAGATTTTTATCGGAATCTTTCAGTGTCCATGCTACTGACCCATAAAGCAGGACCGGGATGATTAGGGTTTTGTATAAAGTCTCCTTGGTTCTCTGAGAGAGGGCCTTACTACTACTTAAATGCCTTCTTAGACCGAAGAAACAGCGGTTGGCAAGAGTAATTCTTCGCTTGATCTCTGCACTGATGTCATTCTGCGATGTAATAGTGGAGCCCAGGTAGACAAAGTCCTTGACAACTTCGAAGTTATATCTGTCCATCGTGATATTTTGCCCGACTCGACGATGGTGAGATTCCTCTCTCGATGACAGCATATACTTTGTCTTGTCCTCATTAACCGCCAATCCCATTCTAGCCGCCTCCGATTCAATGCTCGCAAATGCCCCTGCCACAGCTCGCTTCGTTCTGCCGACAATGTCTATGTCATCCGCATATGCAAGCAATTGAACGGACTTCTGATAGATTGAACCGCTAGTGTTGACATGTGCGTTGCGTACAATGGCTTCAAGAACGATGTTGAATAGGTTGCATGATAACACGTCGCCTTGCCTCAATCCTTTCTCAACATCAAATGAATCGGTGGTGTTCTTACCAATTTTGACGGAGCAGCGAAATTTCTCCATCGTCATCCTGCACAAGCGGACGAGTTTGGCAGGGATGCCGAGACTCGACATGGCTCTGTATAATTCGTCCCTTTTCACGCTATCATACGCGACTTTAAAATCGATAAAAAGGTGGTGTGTATCGATCTGGAATTCCCGGGATTTTTCTAAAATCTGTCGGAGTGTGAACATTTGATCGACGGTTGACTTGCCTGGCCTAAAACCGCACTGATAAGGGCCGATCAGATCGTTGACAAAAGGTTTTAAGCGGTCACACAGGATGGCCGACAAGATTTTATAAGCGACGTTTAGGAGACTAATTCCTCTGTAGTTGGTACATTTCAGAACATCTCCCTTTTTATCTTTTTATGGATGGGGCACACTATACCGAGGTTCCATTCATCGGGCATATTTTCCTCCGACCAAATTTTGCAGATGAGCTTGTGTATGCTCCTAGCCAATTCATCTCCCGCTGATTTAAATAGTTCGGCTTGTAAGCCATCCGCACCAGCAGCCTTGTACGACTTAAGTTTGGCTATCGCCAGCCGCACTTCGGTTAGATCGGGTGGACGGAACTCTTGGCCATCATCGTCCAAGTTGAATGGAGCGTTCTGCCTATTAGCGGCATCTTGGCTGTCTTCGCCATTAAGCAGTCTAGAGAAGTGTTCTTTCCAGATCCTCAGCACTGACTGTGTGTCTACTACCATATTCCCATTCTCATCTCGGCAGGCTTCCGTTCTAGCCTTGAATCCTTGGGTGGATCGCTTCACCCTCTGATAAAATTTTCGAACATCTCCCCTACCGCTACAACCCTCAACAAGTCGCTGTCAAATGGAATATTTCTTGAAGAGTGGAAGGTTTCATGTATTAACCCTGTTTCTAAGAATGGCAAAAAAGATAACGTTTCAAATTATAGACCGATTTCCAAGCTTTCAACTATACCTAAGATTTTAGATGAATTAGTTAAAGATAAACTTACAAAAGAAATAAGCTATAAAATTAATGATTTCCAACATGGTTTCCTGAAAGGAAGATCGACTTGCATCAATTTGGTAGAATTTACTAACTTTTGTATTAACTCTCTTGAACATCATTACGATTCATTCATGTAGTTTACACTGATTTCGTCAAGGCGTTTAGCAGAGTCAATATTGAGATTTTACTCAAGAAACTTAGTTCTTTCGGTTTTTTTGGTTGTATTTTTAAGTGGTTGACTTCTTATCTTTACGATAGGAAGCAGATCGTGGCTATTGATGACGTTTTTTCAAAATCAATTGTAGTAAACTCAGGTGTTCCTGAAGGAAACCATTTGGGTCCTATCCTATTCTTACTCCTTGTAAATGACTTGCCAAATATACTTCGCTTTTGTCGTTGCTTGATGTTTGCTGATGATATAAAGTTCTATGCTGTAGTATCTAACACACAAGACTGTTCTTTTTTTCAATACGATCTCGATAATTTTTCGAAATGGTGTGCTTTAAATAATCTGCAGCTTAATATAGATAAGTGTGCATGTATGCTCTATAACAGAACTCTTTTTCATATAGTTTCTTCGTATACTCTTTCAAATAAATCAATAATAATCGTTAACGAATTCAACGATTTGGGTGTGCTTTTTGATGGTAAATTGACTTTTGATCTTCATATAAACCGGTTAGTATCGAAATCCAGCTCAACACTTGGCTTTTTGAAAAGAAATTTTTTAGAGTACAAGGATCCATACACTTTAAAAGCTTTGTTTTGTTCCTTAGTTCGCCCTATACTTGAATATTGTTGTGTTGTTTGGAATCCTTCAACTGCCAAAAACATCAGTAGAATTGAAAAAGTTCAGAGAAATTTTTTGCGTTTTGCTCTTCGTCGTTTCTATGAAAATTATCGTAATGACCGGCATTCATATGCTTCGAAATGTTTATTGCTAGGCTTGCAATCTTTAGAAATCAGACGTAAAATGTATTGTGTCATGTTTGTTCGTGACGTTTTTTGTTCTACCATTGATTGTGGGAATTTATTGCTTCATTTTAATATTTATGCACCGCAGAGGTCATTAAGATCAAGACCCTTTTTGTGGGAACCTACTCATAGCACCTCCTATGGTTCACGTGATCCAATAACTTGTTGCATTAAAATATTTAATTTAATTTTTGATGATAATTTTGATTTAATTATGTCTCGGGATGCTTTCAAATGTAAATTAATTGTCTCCTTGAGTTCTCTGTAATTCTTGTATGTATGTACATATACTTAGGTTAAGATAGTTATATAAATATCTGTGGTTGTATAATCGTAGATAAATAAACAATTATAAATAAATTTTGACATGCGAATGTTTCTTCGCCGCAACGAATGATCCGCGTTGGTTTGGGAGAGCCTTTAAGAAGCGAATTATTTGTTACCCTGAGGCTACCCGGGCAAGTACTGGCAAGCAAGTTGCTATACATAAACATTTTTTTACTAATACCTACAAACCTAAGCAACTTGCTCCTCAACTGGCATGGAATTTCTGAAGAAGCCAGTAGAGAAGCAAGTTAAAAGGCAAGTGGACTCGTTCAGACTTGTATATAAAGCGATATCTAGATAGCTTGTGTACCCCGCCTAATTGTTCGAGTAGGTCTAAAGGGGACTTACATTATCAATCATGTTTGACAAATCTGTTTGATGTGAAATTGTCAACCAGTACCAAAAAAATATTGTTCATATTACACGATGAATCCAGATGCATGCATCTGATTTTAATTCTTTTTTGTTATTTTTTCCACTAATTCAAGCGTTATATCGTTGAAACCAAATTCATGAATCCAATTTGATAGTTCACTTTATTTTTCATTTCGGTATTGATATCTGGTGTATATGCTCTTGTCTGGGCGTTTCATTGAAGGATACTACTCATACAATAGATCTCGCTTTAACAAACATCAATATGTATCGCTCTCTCGTATATTAACAAATATTTATTCATCACTTTGTGGGGATATTCCAGGATGTCTTAAGCAATTGACAATATACACAAAGTGTAAGTGTATGAGATTATATCAAGCCGAATATGAACAAAATAGTTTCACAAAAAGTTGTCGAGTGTGGTCTAATCTCTTCAGGCCGACTCCACAGGCCCATACAGATGTCCAACATCACAACCACAACCCAATCAACAAACAGTGCATTTTTACTCACTGGGCAAATCATGTCGTTCATTAGCCTTTCACAACCACTTATATACCTTCAACAAAATTCACTTTCACATTAAATAAAAACCAGAAAATAAACTCACATGCACATGAAACGCCATCTCATGGCCAAGCTTTGAACAGCCCTCCATGTCTTGTTCAAAACGTTATTTTTTTCGACATGTTGCTGCATGGTCCCGATCTACATTGCCCGATATTTGCACGAAGATTTTTCCAGAAATCGTGTGAAATGTACACACAGAACGATTTTTTCCATGAGATTTTTTCCTTGTCTTCTTCATTTTTTTATTTCTGTGCTCTTCATTTGGCATTGATATTCACTCACACCATCAACCCAATGGCACACTGACACCGAACACGCACACAAAACTAGAAAGAGGGTGAAAGAGAACATAAACAGACTGGAAAAATCGTTCGAGTTTTGTGGTACAAACGATTTGATCCCTACCCCTCACTTTTCACTCCCTTCACCTACGAACAAAAGATCGGCACTGGAAAAATCGTTCAATGTAGACCCGGACATGGACATTGATTTTTTGGACTTCATGCGATTTTTTTTTAGACATGTTCGTCGTCCAGCCTTCGTTCATGGCCTGTGGAGGCGGCCCGTAAGGAACCTCGATTGTCGTTGTGGTCTGCCTACAAGCTAAAAAATGTGTTTTTGTAACAGATGTGTGTGAATGCCTGTCGTTAAAATATATCTAAAATATTTTCGCAAAGACTGCTTTCACACAAGGAAACTGAGTTTCCGGCAACTGGGTGTTTGCTGGCGAGAAGGGCGCGGGGGAATGAAAAAAAATTCCCCTCACACCCTTCTCTCGCACAAACTAGCTTAGTTTCTGGCAACTCAGTGTCCTTGTGTGAAAGCGGTCAAACCAAAGCGGAACATTCGCTATGCAGGGCGGACGAGTATTCCGCGCCGCTTTCGCGTTGGTTTGGGAACTAGAGCTATCAAACTATTGTTTTTTGTTGTTTTATTTTGTTTTTGCTTGTTTACAACTGAAGTCTGGGGAAAAGTCCGCATTGGTTGAATTCACATTACGGATAGTGTGACGATAAAAATCTCTTATTAAGGCTCTCCCAAACTAATGAGAAACATTCGTTGCGGCGAAGAAACATTCGTCAGTCAAAATAATTTCATATGTTTCTCCGCCGTGTTGGTGTGGGAACTCTCATATATCCCCATTTAAATAAATTTTGACATGCGAATGTTTCTTCGCCGCAACGAATGTTCCACATTGGTTTGGGAGAGCCTTTATACTGTTTTCCGTTTCTAGATTTGTGTGTGCATTCTTTTTACATGCGGTATTTTTAATGTGAATTTAAGGCGCTCCCAAACCAATGCAGAACATTCGTTGTGGCGAAGAAACATTCGCATGTCAAAATTAATTTACATGGTTATATCTATGTGAGAGTGCCCACACCAATGCGGCGGAGAAACATATAAATCAATTTTGACTGACGAATGTTTCTTCGCCGCAACGAATGCTTCGCATTGGTTTGGAAGAGCCTTAATGATCCGCGATTTAAATAGAAAATAATAAGGGTATTCATGCAACTTACCTCGTTGAAAACCCTAATTATAATATTCTGATTGCATCGTCACATAAGTACCAAAAATAAGGTACTTTTAGGGCCAATACACGACACAGACACTTCGCTGCAAATTGTAGTCTGTGCAAACATGCCTTTAGAATTTAAAGCAAGGAATTGTTTAAAAAAATATCTTTCACTATTGTTTTTCTTGTTTTTGCACAAATTTTCTCGCTCGTCTGTGCACAGTACTCCAGACACAGACATGTCGTTGCAGACCAACAACATGTCTGAGTGTTTTCCAAACATTTTGTATTCACGCATACGGCCGCTGTGAACAGTCGACATGGATACACACAACGTTGGCGGTCTGCGCAGATTTGTGCACAACAAGAAAATGTATTGGTCTGCAGCGACGTGTTTGTGTCGTGTATGGGCCCCATAAGATAAGATGGCGATTTGGGTTTTGGATGGGAAAAGAGAATACCTTGTTTCTGTTTATCGTCCAAATATTGCTCTTTCACTTTTTTCTTAACTCCTAATTTTTTATCCAGGGATGTGAGGCGAATTGAATTTAAACTAAAATTTCCCTAAGATTTCACTTTCGCTACCACTGAAATATTTTTTAATGGTCTGATACACTTTAGAAGTAAAAGATTTTTATCTCTATCCCTTTCTGGCCCTATTTTGACTATATAAACACTGTACCAGGTGTCATTTTTGAACTAAGACTTAGAAACTCTACAGCCGCGTGCATGTTTAAAAAAAATTCCGAACATTTGTTTAAACTTTATTGTTAAAAAACAAAAAGGCAGTTTTTTGTTTCATTTAATACGCGAAAAGTAAGCAACATTTTGACATAAATTATTTTTTTTTTATGATTTCTCCATCGTTTTCATTAACCTGAATTAAGTGAGATTTTTCCTTATATATTCGACACTATCAACGTTTCGATGTGTTATGTTAATATGATAATAAGTCATTGTACTGAAAACGGCTATAGCGGCGGTGCGCCGTAGTTTTGAAAATGTAATTTGAATGAAATGAAATAGGGTCAGGAAAGGTTAGGAATACAAATCTGAAAAATTTAGGGAATTTTTTTTTCATGAATTTGAACCAATCTCGCGGGCGTCGTCAATTTGTTCCCCTTATAAATACATTTAAAAAATAAATAGGAACTTCAGTTAATTTTATTTAGGAAAAAAAAGTAAAAAAGTTAATTTTTTTTTTTTTTTGTAAAAAAGTTAATTTTTGTTTTGTAAAACAGTTAATTTTTTTTGTCAAAAAGTTATTTTTTTTTGGAAAAAAGTAATTTTTTTGTAAAAAAAGTTAAAAAATTGTTTTTTTTTTTTGTAAAAAAGTTAATTTTTGTTTGTAAAAAAGTAATTTTTTTTTAAAGTTATAAAAAAATTTTGTAAAAAATTTAATTTTTTTTGTAACAAATTTTTTTTTTTTGTAAAACAGCATTGCAGCGTTATACAGTCAGTGAGTAAGGGATGAGCGTAAATATTTATTTTAATACTTACATTTTCCCCATCTGCGTTTGAAAAGTTTTGCGAAATTTATGCTCTGTTCTTAATTTTCGGCCTCAACAAGCATTCGCCTTGTTCTAAATTCTGCCAGCAGGCTTTTTTTTATCATAAGTGTTTACAAAATACGTCACTTCTATTAAAAACTGATAGCTATTTATTTAATCTTAACCAACTTAACCTTTTCCGTTCTATTAAAATTTCCACCTCCTGTGTAAGCAGGCACTTAACCCTTACACAGTTACAGTGTGCAACGCTCTGACCCATATGATTCCGTATAAATAAGTTTTTTTTTAAAAAGTAGGTAGCACGGATACATTTTTTTGTTGTTTTTTATTGTAGATGAGAAGTCACATACAGAGGTACGGTGCGTAATACAAAACCTGCACGTTCTAGCCCACATGATTCAGTATAAGTATTTTTCGTTGTCATATTCTCTATGTTAATTTTGGGACTCAGTATGCATGAAATAAATCTTGCACATATGAGGTGTGACATGGAAATTTTTTGTGTTGAGATTTTTTCTTTTTTTTTTTTCTTTTGTACAAACAGGGTGAAATATTTGGAAATTAGGTAGGTAGGGTTGAACTTGCATGGGTCTAGTGGGATTTTTATTTCTACGATAACTTGAGTTAAATTTTACTTGAATGCAACAATGAAAGTGATGTTAGGTTAGTGTGCAAGAAATAACTTAGCACGGTTGTGATGGATGTTATTTTGGGATTATTTGAAGAATGTTTGTGGTTAAAATGCAAATGGCAGTACATATTTGTTTGCGCAAGATCAGATTACACTTTCTTGCTCCTGGTAATGCGCCCCCAGAATTTTGCGCCCTGTGGATTTGCACATCTTGCACATATGGTTGGTCCTGCCCTGGGTACGCTGTTCGACCAGCGAAATTGATTATTAAATCCGATTGTATTGACAGGTCTCCACTCTCATTTGGGTTTGTTCGTGTTTTTATTTGTTATTTCTTTCATTAAAAGGCATGACGAAATCATAAATGAAAAGTTTCGTTGTATTTACGCTGTTAAAACCAAATTGTTTTGAGAAGTTTCCACTCTCTTTTCACACAGAATTAATTGCGCAGACCACTAATTGTGTGCGAAAAATGACATTTAAGTATGTTACCCCCATTTTAATAAACGAAGCTTACGGAGAGCTATAATTAACTCGTGAATGCGGATTAAAATAGATACAAGCTAGCTAAACCAACTAGGTCTAAAATACATGATTAATGAACCAACTAGAGTAATAGATACATCTTCGAGTTGAATAGACCATATCTTTATGAGAGTTGATAAAAATTTTAAAAAGATTCTTAATTGCGCAGTTTATGACTATAGAATAACCGACCACCGAATGACTTTAATAGGCTTCTTCATAAATTCAGGTACTTCTAATAATATAAATCTATCTAAAAAGAGACAAAAAATAAACTTTAGCCTGCTGAAAGAAAAATTAACATATGAATTTTGGGACCCGGTTTATTCCGAAGATGACCCATTTAATGCTTTTAACATATTCTTCTCCATCTTACAGAATCACATAAAGACTTGTACTTTTGAGTCCTTACATATTTCAAATAAAAACAAATACCTTAAACCATGGATGACAACTGCTCTCCTGAACCAAATAAATAGAAAAAATAGGTACGCAAAAAAAAAATAGCAAAGCATCCTCATAGCAGTAATTTAAAGAAATACTATAGACAATTATGCAAATTAGTTTCCTTCAAAGTCAAAGAATCTCGCAATAATTATTATTCAGTTATGTTTGAACGCACTAATGGCAACAGTAGAGAGGAATAGAAGGTCGTTGATGGCATTTTGGGTAAACAAAAACAACATATAGAAATAACTAATCTTGACATTGATGGAATCAGTTTTTCCGACTCCGAAATCATTTCCAACAAGTTCAATTAACACTTCACTGAAATTTCAGAGAATCTAAAACCTTCTTTTGAACCCTATAGTTCTTGCAGTTGTGACCTTCTTGACAACCTTGTTCCTGATGCCATGCAATCAAATAGTTTTGTGTTTGTTGAAATTAACTCCGGTGAGCTTTTCAAACTGATTACATCTACTAAAAATAAAAATTCATGCACAAGTGATGGTAAAACAATATCTTTATTAAAAAACAGTGCTTGGCAGATAGTTGATATACTAGCTTACTTGTTTAACTCAAGTGTTTGTAGAGGTTGGTTTCCACAATCGCTTAAATGCGCTGAAGTAATCCCCATGTTTAAAAAAGGAAAGAAAAATAATGTCTCTAATTATAGACCAATATCTCTCTTGTCTACTTTTTGAAAAACTCATGAAAACGAGAATACTTAGTTTTTTAGATCGTAATAAGTTCTTTGGTGACAATCAGTTTGGCTTTAGATCTGGTTTGTCAACAGAGGATGCTATTCTCAGGGTGTGTAGTCATCTTTATCAAGAACTAAACAATAGTCTATCGACAATGGCTTTGTTCATAGATATGACAAAGGCCTTTTATATGGTTGATTTGGAGGAGCATTGTGGAGTTGGCTTAGTACTAACTTAAAAGTCAGAACACAAAAAGTGAAAGTAAATGGTGTTTTAAGTGATTTTAGTGTTTTGAAAAATGGCGTTCCCCAAGGTTCGGTACTTAGCCCGGTTTTATTTTTTTATTTACATCAACTCGATTTTTAGACACCAATTTAATGGCGTAGCAGCTGCGTTCGCAGACGACTTAGCTTTTACATACATGTATCCTAACCAATTTGAATGTATTGTAAAAATAGGTGAAGATTTAGAAAAGTTAAGGATGTGGTTCGTCGCTCATAAGTTAATTATCAGCGAAAAAACTAAATTACTATCTTTAAAAATCAAACGACTATATTCTTTATTTTTATGCACATGACTGTAAACAATTCAGCTTACCGCTTCACAGTTGCAATATGCTAAATTTCGACAGTAACAAATCTTGTTCTAAGTTATGCTTTAAAATTTCAAATATCTAGGCGTCTTAATAGACTACAACCTGAAATGGAACGATCATTTTCAATCGATTAAATCACACATGTGCCTAGTTGCGTGTAAGATGTTCCTAATTAAACCATATTGCTCGAAAAAAGTTTTATATAAAATATACTATGGTCTTGCACACTCCAAGTTACAATATGGTATAAGCAGATGGCGTGGGACATGTTTTAACACGAACCTCTACTCATTGCACAAAAACATTTAGTTCGTATTCTCTCTTTTGTAATCGTGGCACTCATAGTTGGCCCATTTTTTAAAATCTAAAAATTTTACCATTGAGGCACTTATATATTTTCAAGGTACTAAGAGAATTCTTTGAAAAAAGTGGCAATATACCAAGTAGAAGCAATCAAACGCACAACCTACGAATAAACAACATGGCTTTTGTAAACATTCCAGTAGCACGTAGGTAAAACTCATTTTTCTAATTTTTACTCATATACTGCCCCATCATTATTTAATAAACTTCCATTTTCTGCACGAGTTATGCAAAGTAAAATCGGTTTCATCAAACAAATTAATGATTGGATGTTTATATTCGATCATAATAATATTGAATCTGTAATCTTAATTGCAATTTTAAAGGTGGCATAGAGGGAATTTTCTTCTTTGTCTTTGTCTTTGTCTTTGTCTTTTTTTTTTTTTTTTTTCTTTTTCATAGCCTTCTGTACATCTTACTTGTTTTTGTTTTTTCATGCTTACCAAATAAATTTACTATTTGAATCAATATTATA
The DNA here is from genome assembly GCA_949320155.1 of Melangyna quadrimaculata. Taxonomy (NCBI): domain Eukaryota; kingdom Metazoa; phylum Arthropoda; class Insecta; order Diptera; family Syrphidae; genus Melangyna; species Melangyna quadrimaculata. The sequence continues at coordinate 4,949,300 of OX439486.1, forward strand.
GTTAATTTCTCCCTTATTATATTCAATAAAAACATCTTCGTTTTTCATTGTAACTGATGTCACCCCACACCAGCTTTAATCTTTTATAAATTTAAACTTGATCGAAGTGTCGTTCAACACTAATTTTGAACTTTATGTTCCAAAAATTATATAACGGTCACTAATGTATTATTTTCATAGATTATTAAATTATTTCCAATTGTTATTCTTATGCTAGGTTTCCACTTGTCATTGAAAAGACGAAAATTGACAAACTTTCCAGGACAGGGTGGCTTTTGCCAACACAAAAAGCAAGGAAATCAGTAGTAGCGAGCAAGTATAACTGCCCCTATCTTGGAAAGTTTGTCAATTTGCGTCTTTTCAATGACAAGTGGAAACCTAAGTTGAAATGAATAAACTGAATTAAACTAAAAGGTGGCTTAGCGAAGGGTTAAATGAGAAAAGTAAATATATGAGATCATCCCAGACAGCCATTCCAATTTTTAAAAACTCAAATTTTCGATTTTTGTTTGTATGCCAATCGTTTGTGACTGTGTGTGACCGCAATAAAAAGTTTTGTGACTCGCAAGTTATTTTTTTTTTAAACTGTAGTAGTATAGACTTTTTTTATACTCATTCGATCAGAAATCGTTTGTGACTTCTGAATATATCAATAAAATCGTTTGTGACAACGAAGTTTTCGAGAAAAATTAGAAAAACTGATTTCAGCTCACCACACTTTAATTTGTTTTATTGTGGATTTGCACATATGGTTGGTCCTGCCCTGGGTACGCTGTTCGACCAGCGAAATTGATTATTAAATCCGATTGTATTGACAGGTCTCCACTCTCATTTGGGTTTGTTCGTGTTTTTATTTGTTATTTCTTTCATTAAAAGGCATGACGAAATCATAAATGAAAAGTTTCGTTGTATTTACGCTGTTAAAACCAAATTGTTTTGAGAAGTTTCCACTCTCTTTTCACACAGAATTAATTGCGCAGACCACTAATTGTGTGCGAAAAATGACATTTAAGTATGTTACCCCCATTTTAATAAACGAAGCTAACGGAGAGCTATAATTAACTCGTGAATGCGGATTAAAATAGATACAAGCTAGCTAAACCAACTAGGTCTAAAATACATGATTAATGAACCAACTAGAGTAATAGATACATCTTCGAGTTGAATTGACCATATCTTTATGAGAGTTGATAAAAATTTTAAAAAGATTCTTAATTGCGCAGTTTATGACTATAGAATAACCGACCACCGAATGACTTTAAATGGCTTCTTCATAAATTCAGGTAATTCTAATAATATAAATCTATCTAAAAAGAGACAAAAAATAAACTTTAGCCTGCTGAAAGAAAAATTAACATATGAATTTTGGGACCCGGTTTATTCCGAAGATGACCCATTTAATGCTTTTAACATATTCTTCTCCATCTTACAGAATCACATAAAGACTTGTACTTTTGAGTCCTTACATATTTCAAATAAAAACAAATACCTTAAACCATGGATGACAACTGCTCTCCTGAACCAAATAAATAGAAAAAATAGGTACGCAAAAAAAAATAGCAAAGCATCCTCATAGCAGTAATTTAAAGAAATACTATAGACAATTATGCAAATTAGTTTCCTTCAAAGTCAAAGAATCTCGCAATAATTATTATTCAGTTATGTTTGAACGCACTAATGGCAACAGTAGAGAGGAATGGAAGGTCGTTGATGGCATTTTGGGTAAACAAAAACAACATATAGAAATAACTAATATTGACATTGATGGAATCAGTTTTTCCGACTCCGAAATCATTTCCAACAAGTTCAATTAACACTTCACTGAAATTTCAGAGAATCTAAAACCTTCTTTTGGACCCTATAGTTCTTGCAGTTGTGACCTTCTTGACAACCTTGTTCCTGATGCCATGCAATCAAATAGTTTTGTGTTTGTTGAAATTAACTCCGGTGAGCTTTTCAAACTGATTACATCTACTAAAAATAAAAATTCATGCACAAGTGATGGTAAAACAATATCTTTATTAAAAAACAGTGCTTGGCAGATAGTTGATATACTAGCTTACTTGTTTAACTCAAGTGTTTGTAGAGGTTGGTTTCCACAATCGCTTAAATGCGCTGAAGTAATCCCCATGTTTAAAAAAGGAAAGAAAAATAATGTCTCTAATTATAGACCAATATCTCTCTTGTCTACTTTTTGAAAAACTCATGAAAACGAGAATACTTAGTTTTTTAGATCGTAATAAGTTCTTTGGTGACAATCAGTTTGGCTTTAGATCTGGTTTGTCAACAGAGGATGCTATTCTCAGGGTGTGTAGTCATCTTTATCAAGAGCTAAACAATAGTCTATCGACAATGGCTTTGTTCATAGATATGACAAAGGCCTTTGATATGGTTGATTTGGAGGAGCATTGTGGAGTTGGCTTAGTACTAACTTAAAAGGCAGAACACAAAAAGTGAAAGTAAATGGTGTTTTAAGTGATTTTAGTGTTTTGAAAAATGGCGTTCCCCAAGGTTCGGTACTTAGCCCGGTTTTATTTTTTTATTTACATCAACTCGATTTTTAGACACCAATTTAATGGCGTAGCAGCTGCGTTCGCAGACGACTTAGCTTTTACATACATGTATCCTAACCAATTTAAATGTATTGTAAAAATAGGTGAAGATTTAGAAAAGTTAATGATGTGGTTCGTCGCTCATAAGTTAATTATCAGCGAAAAAACTTAATTACTATCTTTAAAAATCTAACGACTATATTCTTTATTTTTATGCACATGACTGTAAACAATTCAGCTTACCGCTTCACAGTTGCAATATGCTAAATTTCGACAGTAACAAATCTTGTTCTAAGTTATGCTTTAAAATTGATTCTGTTTAAAATTTCAAATATCTAGGCGTCTTAATAGACTACAACCTGAAATGGAACGATCATTTTCAATCGATTAAATCACACATGTGCCTAGTTGCGTGTAAGATGTTCCTAATTAAACCATATTGCTCGAAAAAAGATTTATATAAAATATACTATGGTCTTGCACACTCCAAGTTACAATATGGTATAAGCAGATGGGGTGGGACATATTTGAACACACTAGAACCTCTACTCATTGCACAAAAACATTTAGTTCGTATTCTCTCTTTTGTAATCGTCGCACTCATAGTTGGCCCATTTTTAAAAATCTAAAAATTTTACCATTGAGGCACTTATATATTTTCAAGGTACTAAGAGAATTCTTTGAAAAAAGTGGCAATATACCAAGTAGAAGCAATCAAACGCACAACCTACGAATAAACAACATGGCTTTTGTAAACATTTCAGTAGCACCTAGGTACAACTCATTTTTCTAATTTTTACTCATATACTGCCCCATCATTATTTAATAAACTTCCATTTTCTGCACGAGTTATGCAAAGTAAAATCGGTTTCATCAAACAATTTAATGATTGGATGTTTATATTCGATCATAATAATATTGAATCTGTAATCTTAATTGCAATTTTAAAGGTGGCATAGAGGGAATTTTCTTCTTTGTCTTTGTCTTTTTTTTTTTTTTTTTTTTCATAGCTTTCTGTACATCTTACTTGTTTTTGTTTTTTCATGCTTACCAAATAAATTTACTATTGAAATCAATATTATAGTTAATTTCTCCCTTATTATATTCAATAAAAACATCTTCGTTTTTCATTGTAACTGATGTCACCCCACACCAGCTTTAATCTTTTATAAATTTAAACTTGATCGAAGTGTCGTTCAACACTAATTTTGAACTTTATGTTCCAAAAATTATATAACGGTCACTAATGTATTATTTTCATAGATTATTAAATTATTTCCAATTGTTATTCTTATGCTAGGTTTCCACTTGTCATTGAAAAGACGAAAATTGACAAACTTTCCAGGACAGGGTGGCTTTTGCCAACACAAAAAGCAAGGAAATCAGTAGTAGCGAGCAAGTATAACTGCCCCTATCTTGGAAAGTTTGTCAATTTGCGTCTTTTCAATGACAAGTGGAAACCTAAGTTGAAATGAATAAACTGAATTAAACTAAAAGGTGGCTTAGCGAAGGGTTAAATGAGAAAAGTAAATATATGAGATCATCCCAGACAGCCATTCCAATTTTTAAAAACTCAAATTTTCGATTTTTGTTTGTATGCCAATCGTTTGTGACTGTGTGTGACCGCAATAAAAAGTTTTGTGACTCGCAAGTTATTTTTTTTTTAAACTGTAGTAGTATAGACTTTTTTATACTCATTCGATCAGAAATCGTTTGTGACTTCTGAATATATCAATAAAATCGTTTGTGACAACGAAGTTTTCGAGAAAAATTAGAAAAACTGATTTCAGCTCACCACACTTTAATTTGTTTTATTGTGGATTTGCACATATGGTTGGTCCTGCCCTGGGTACGCTGTTCGACCAGCGAAATTGATTATTAAATCCGATTGTATTGACAGGTCTCCACTCTCATTTGGGTTTGTTCGTGTTTTTATTTGTTATTTCTTTCATTAAAAGGCATGACGAAATCATAAATGAAAAGTTTCGTTGTATTTACGCTGTTAAAACCAAATTGTTTTGAGAAGTTTCCACTCTCTTTTCACACAGAATTAATTGCGCAGACCACTAATTGTGTGCGAAAAATGACATTTAAGTATGTTACCCCCATTTTAATAAACGAAGCTAACGGAGAGCTATAATTAACTCGTGAATGCGGATTAAAATAGATACAAGCTAGCTAAACCAACTAGGTCTAAAATACATGATTAATGAACCAACTAGAGTAATAGATACATCTTCGAGTTGAATTGACCATATCTTTATGAGAGTTGATAAAAATTTTAAAAAGATTCTTAATTGCGCAGTTTATGACTATAGAATAACCGACCACCGAATGACTTTAATAGGCTTCTTCATAAATTCAGGTAATTCTAATAATATAAATCTATCTAAAAAGAGACAAAAAATAAACTTTAGCCTGCTGAAAGAAAAATTAACATATGAATTTTGGGACCCGGTTTATTCCGAAGATGACCCATTTAATGCTTTTAACATATTCTTCTCCATCTTACAGAATCACATAAAGACTTGTACTTTTGAGTCCTTACATATTTCAAATAAAAACAAATACCTTAAACCATGGATGACAACTGCTCTCCTGAACCAAATAAATAGAAAAAATAGGTACGCAAAAAAAAAATAGCAAAGCATCCTCATAGCAGTAATTTAAAGAAATACTATAGACAATTATGCAAATTAGTTTCCTTCAAAGTCAAAGAATCTCGCAATAATTATTATTCAGTTATGTTTGAACGCACTAATGGCAACAGTAGAGAGGAATGGAAGGTCGTTGATGGCATTTTGGGTAAACAAAAACAACATATAGAAATAACTAATATTGACATTGATGGAATCAGTTTTTCCGACTCCGAAATCATTTCCAACAAGTTCAATTAACACTTCACTGAAATTTCAGAGAATCTAAAACCTTCTTTTGAACCCTATAGTTCTTGCAGTTGTGACCTTCTTGACAACCTTGTTCCTGATGCCATGCAATCAAATAGTTTTGTGTTTGTTGAAATTAACTCCGGTGAGCTTTTCAAACTGATTACATCTACTAAAAATAAAAATTCATGCACAAGTGATGGTAAAACAATATCTTTATTAAAAAACAGTGCTTGGCAGATAGTTGATATACTAGCTTACTTGTTTAACTCAAGTGTTTGTAGAGGTTGGTTTCCACAATCGCTTAAATGCGCTGAAGTAATCCCCATGTTTAAAAAAGGAAAGAAAAATAATGTCTCTAATTATAGACCAATATCTCTCTTGTCTACTTTTTGAAAAACTCATGAAAACGAGAATACTTAGTTTTTTAGATCGTAATAAGTTCTTTGGTGACAATCAGTTTGGCTTTAGATCTGGTTTGTCAACAGAGGATGCTATTCTCAGGGTGTGTAGTCATCTTTATCAAGAGCTAAACAATAGTCTATCGACAATGGCTTTGTTCATAGATATGACAAAGGCCTTTGATATGGTTGATTTGGAGGAGCATTGTGGAGTTGGCTTAGTACTAACTTAAAAGGCAGAACACAAAAAGTGAAAGTAAATGGTGTTTTAAGTGATTTTAGTGTTTTGAAAAATGGCGTTCCCCAAGGTTCGGTACTTAGCCCGGTTTTATTTTTTTATTTACATCAACTCGATTTTTAGACACCAATTTAATGGCGAAGCAGCTGCGTTCGCAGACGACTTAGCTTTTACATACATGTATCCTAACCAATTTAAATGTATTGTAAAAATAGGTGAAGATTTAGAAAAGTTAATGATGTGGTTCGTCGCTCATAAGTTAATTATCAGCGAAAAAACTTAATTACTATCTTTAAAAATCTAACGACTATATTCTTTATTTTTATGCACATGACTGTAAACAATTCAGCTTACCGCTTCACAGTTGCAATATGCTAAATTTCGACAGTAACAAATCTTGTTCTAAGTTATGCTTTAAAATTGATTCTGTTTAAAATTTCAAATATCTAGGCGTCTTAATAGACTACAACCTGAAATGGAACGATCATTTTCAATCGATTAAATCACACATGTGCCTAGTTGCGTGTAAGATGTTCCTAATTAAACCATATTGCTCGAAAAAAGATTTATATAAAATATACTATGGTCTTGCACACTCCAAGTTACAATATGGTATAAGCAGATGGGGTGGGACATATTTGAACACACTAGAACCTCTACTCATTGCACAAAAACATTTAGTTCGTATTCTCTCTTTTGTAATCGTCGCACTCATAGTTGGCCCATTTTTAAAAATCTAAAAATTTTACCATTGAGGCACTTATATATTTTCAAGGTACTAAGAGAATTCTTTGAAAAAAGTGGCAATATACCAAGTAGAAGCAATCAAACGCACAACCTACGAATAAACAACATGGCTTTTGTAAACATTTCAGTAGCACCTAGGTACAACTCATTTTTCTAATTTTTACTCATATACTGCCCCATCATTATTTAATAAACTTCCATTTTCTGCACGAGTTATGCAAAGTAAAATCGGTTTCATCAAACAATTTAATGATTGGATGTTTATATTCGATCATAATAATATTGAATCTGTAATCTTAATTGCAATTTTAAAGGTGGCATAGAGGGAATTTTCTTCTTTGTCTTTTTTTTTTTTCTTTTTCATAGCCTTCTGTACATCTTACTTGTTTTTTTTTTTTCATGCTTACCAAATAAATTTACTATTTGAATCAATATTATAGTTAATTTCTCCCTTATTATATTCAATAAAAACATCTTCGTTTTTCATTGTAACTGATGTCACCCCACACCAGCTTTAATCTTTTATAAATTTAAACTTGATCGAAGTGTCGTTCAACACTAATTTTGAACTTTATGTTCCAAAAATTATATAACGGTCACTAATGTATTATTTTCATAGATTATTAAATTATTTCCAATTGTTATTCTTATGCTAGGTTTCCACTTGTCATTGAAAAGACGAAAATTGACAAACTTTCCAGGACAGGGTGGCTTTTGCCAACACAAAAAGCAAAGAAATCAGTAGTAGCGAGCAAGTATAACTGCCCCTATCTTGGAAAGTTTGTCAATTTGCGTCTTTTCAATGACAAGTGGAAACCTATCATTATATTAAGTTGAAATGAATAAACTGAATTAAACTAAAAGGTGGCTTAGCGAAGGGTTAAATGAGAAAAGTAAATATATGAGATCATCCCAGACAGCCATTCCAATTTTTAAAAACTCAAATTTTCGATTTTTGTTTGTATGCCAAGCGTTTGTGATTCGTTTGTGACTGTGTGTGACCGCAATAAAAAGTTTTGTGACTCGCAAGTTATTTTTTTTTTTAAATGTAGTAGTATAGACTTTTTTTATACTCATTCGATCAGAAATCGTTTGTGACTTCTGAATATATCAATAAAATCGTTTGTGACAACGAAGTTTTCGAGAAAAATTAGAAAAACTGATTTCAGCTCACCACACTTTAATTTGTTTTATTGTGGATTTGCACATATGGTTGGTCCTGCCCTGGGTACGCTGTTCGACCAGCGAAATTTATTATTAAATCCGATTGTATTGACAGGTCTCCACTCTCATTTGGGTTTGTTCGTGTTTTTATTTGTTATTTCTTTCATTAAAAGGCATGACGAAATCATAAATGAAAAGTTTCGTTGTATTTACGCTGTTAAAACCAAATTGTTTTGAGAAGTTTCCACTCTCTTTTCACACAGAATTAATTGCGCAGACCACTAATTGTGTGCGAAAAATGACATTTAAGTATGTTACCCCCATTTTAATAAACGAAGCTAACGGAGAGCTATAATTAACTCGTGAATGCGGATTAAAATAGATACAAGCTAGCTAAACCAACTAGGTCTAAAATACATGATTAATGAACCAACTAGAGTAATAGATACATCTTCGAGTTGAATTGACCATATCTTTATGAGAGTTGATAAAAATTTTAAAAAGATTCTTAATTGCGCAGTTTATGACTATAGAATAACCGACCACCGAATGACTTTAATAGGCTTCTTCATAAATTCAGGTAATTCTAATAATATAAATCTATCTAAAAAGAGACAAAAAATAAACTTTAGCCTGCTGAAAGAAAAATTAACATATGAATTTTGGGACCCGGTTTATTCCGAAGATGACCCATTTAATGCTTTTAACATATTCTTCTCCATCTTACAGAATCACATAAAGACTTGTACTTTTGAGTCCTTACATATTTCAAATAAAAACAAATACCTTAAACCATGGATGACAACTGCTCTCCTGAACCAAATAAATAGAAAAAATAGGTACGCAAAAAAAAAATAGCAAAGCATCCTCATAGCAGTAATTTAAAGAAATACTATAGACAATTATGCAAATTAGTTTCCTTCAAAGTCAAAGAATCTCGCAATAATTATTATTCAGTTATGTTTGAACGCACTAATGGCAACAGTAGAGAGGAATAGAAGGTCGTTGATGGCATTTTGGGTAAACAAAAACAACATATAGAAATAACTAATCTTGACATTGATGGAATCAGTTTTTCCGACTCCGAAATCATTTCCAACAAGTTCAATTAACACTTCACTGAAATTTCAGAGAATCTAAAACCTTCTTTTGAACCCTATAGTTCTTGCAGTTGTGACCTTCTTGACAACCTTGTTCCTGATGCCATGCAATCAAATAGTTTTGTGTTTGTTGAAATTAACTCCGGTGAGCTTTTCAAACTGATTACATCTACTAAAAATAAAAATTCATGCACAAGTGATGGTAAAACAATATCTTTATTAAAAAACAGTGCTTGGCAGATAGTTGATATACTAGCTTACTTGTTTAACTCAAGTGTTTGTAGAGGTTGGTTTCCACAATCGCTTAAATGCGCTGAAGTAATCCCCATGTTTAAAAAAGGAAAGAAAAATAATGTCTCTAATTATAGACCAATATCTCTCTTGTCTACTTTTTGAAAAACTCATGAAAACGAGAATACTTAGTTTTTTAGATCGTTATAAGTTCTTTGGTGACAATCAGTTTGGCTTTAGATCTGGTTTGTCAACAGAGGATGCTATTCTCAGGGTGTGTAGTCATCTTTATCAAGGGCTAAACAATAGTCTATCGACAATGCCTTTGTTCATAGATATGACAAAAGCCTTTGATATGGTTGATTTAGCGGAGCATTGTGGAGTTGGCTTAGTACTAACTTAAAAGGTAAAACACAAAAAATGAAAGTAAATGGTGTTTTAAGTGATTTTAGTGTTTTGGAAAATGGCGTTCCCCAAGGTTCGGTACTTAGCCCGGTTTTATTTTTTTATTTACATCAACTCGATTTTTAGACACCAATTTAATGGCGTAGCAGCTGCGTTCGCAGACGACTTAGCTTTTACATACATGTATCCTAACCAATTTGAATGTATTGTAAAAATAGGTGAAGATTTAGAAAAGTTAAGGATGTGGTTCGTCGCTCATAAGTTAATTATCAGCGAAAAAACTAAATTACTATCTTTAAAAATCTAACGACTATATTCTTTATTTTTATGCACATGACTGTAAACAATTCAGATTACCGCTTCACAGTAGCAATATGCTAAATTTCGACAGTAACAAATCTTGTTCTAAGTTATGCTTTAAAATTTCAAATATCTAGGCGTCTTAATAGACTACAACCTGAAATGGAACGATCATTTTCAATCGATTAAATCACACATGTGCCTAGTTGCGTGTAAGATGTTCCTAATTAAACCATATTGCTCGAAAAAAGTTTTATATAAAATATACTATGGTCTTTCACACTACAAGTTACAATATGGTATAAGCAGATGGGGTGGGACATGTTTTAACACGCTAGAACCTCTACTCATTGCACAAAAACATTTAGTTCGTATTCTCTCTTTTGTAATCGTGGCACTCATAGTTGGCCCATTTTTTAAAATCTAAAAATTTTACCATTGAGGCACTTATATATTTTCAAGGTACTAAGAGAATTCTTTGAAAAAAGTGGCAATATACCAAGTAGAAGCAATCAAACGCACAACCTACGAATAACAACATGGCTTTTGTAAACATTCCAGTAGCACGTAGGTACAACTCATTTTTCTAATTTTTACTCATATACTGCCCCATCATATTTTAATAAACTTCCATTTTCTGCACGAGTTATGCAAAGTAAAATCGGTTTCATCAAACAAATTAATGATTGGATGTTTATATTCGATCATAATAATATTGAATCTGTAATCTTAATTGCAATTTTAAAGGTGGCATAGAGGGAATTTTCTTCTTTGTCTTTGTCTTTTTTTTTTTTTTTTTTTCATAGCTTTCTGTACATCTTACTTGTTTTTGTTTTTTCATGCTTACCAAATAAATTTACTATTGAAATCAATATTAAAGTTAATTTCTCCCTTATTATATTCAATAAAAACATCTTCGTTTTTCATTGTAACTGATGTCACCCCACACCAGCTTTAATCTTTTATAAATTTAAACTTGATCGAAGTGTCGTTCAACACTAATTTTGAACTTTATGTTCCAAAAATTATATAACGGTCACTAATGTATTATTTTCATAGATTATTAAATTATTTCCAATTGTTATTCTTATACTAGGTTTTCCACTTGTCATTGAAAAGACGAAAATTGACAAACTTTCCAGGACAGGGTGGCTTTTGCCAACACAAAAAGCAAGGAAATCAGTAGTAGCGAGCAAGTATAACTCCCCCTGTCTTGGAAAGTTTGTCAATTTGCGTCTTTTCAATGACAAATGGAAACCTAGCATTATATTAAGTTGAAATGAATAAACTGAATTAAACTAAAAGGTGGCTTAGCTAAGGGTTAAATGAGAAAAGTAAATATATGAGATCATCCCAGACAGCCATTCCAATTTTTAAAAACTCATATTTTCGATTTTTGTTTGTATGCCAATCGTTTGTGATTCGTTTGTGACTGTGTGTGACCGCAATAAAAAGTTTTGTGACTCGCAAGTTATTTAGTTATTAACATATTTAAAAAAATATACCAGTTAGCCATTTTTTTTTAAACTGTAGTGGTATAGACTTTTTTTTATACTCATTCGATCAGAAATCGTTTGTGACTTCTGAATATATCAATAAAATCGTTTGTGACAACGAAGTTTTCGAGAAAAATTAGAAAAACTGATTTCAATTCACCACACTTTAATTTGTTTTATTGTTATGGGCGGAGCTATATGCATAGGATTGTGCTGATGTATGTGTACCGTGTACCTGATTCATGATGCTGAGGTAAGTTATTATGCTTTGAGGTGAGCAACATGCTGCAATGACAATTAAGTATAAAAGATTAATTTTAAAAATTAAATAGGGTTGTTTCTACTTCAAAGATGGGAAATGGAGTCTGAATTTTTAATTAATTAACAAAAAAATTCGGCTACTACCATTTTTCAACTACACTATCAGAGCTAGAGCTTGTATAATGTTTTACTTCATTCGATTGAAATTTTTTTACAAATTTCTAAAATACCAATAAAATCGTTTGCGGTTACGTTGTTTTTTTGTGACAGCCTATTTTCCAAAAACTCGTAATGGCTGGTTTAAATTTATACTCATTCCATTGAAAATCGTTCCTAAAATTGGAATTTTTAGTAAAGAAATCGTTTTTGACAACCTAGTTTGTTTGTGACAGCCTATTTTCCAAAAACTCGTAATTAATGGCTGGCAGTGTTGCCGAAAATACTCCCATAGGAGTATTGTACTGCTTTCAACACCTCCGTACTCCCGTACTCCTCCTTTCACATTGGTACTCCTATTTTTTTTAAAGACCCAAAATATCTTTCACTTGCAGAAAAGTTTAATGTCAACCAAAATAAATTTAATTTACATTAAATTCAATGCAAATTTGGCATTTTTTTTATCTTCCAAACTGTCGTATAAAAGGTAATTTCCATCTTTCTTGTTTTCTTTTTTTTTTTCTTTTTCGTTGGCTTCATTTAATTTTCATCTGTCAGTTCGGTTTTATTTTAGTGCCTGATTACACCAGTCGGTTTTTTGTTTGTTTCGTCTTTCGTCTTTTTGATAGCTTGGGTGAGGGGAGTAGAAATGTAGAGGGAAGAAAGTAACGAAAGCAGGAATGAAAATTTCAAAACTTTTTCTGGTTGAACTTTGACGTTTCTGATTTGGCAATTACAATACTACTACTCGTATACTGTAAGCAAAAAACGATTTGAACAAAAATTAATGATTGGAAAAATCGTTTGATTCAGTCGACTCCGCTTAACTGAAACACCATAATTGCAGACCATTTGTTTCAGTTAAGCGGAGTTCACAGTTAACCGAACTTCAGATAACTGAAATTTGTTTCAAATAAGCGGAGTTTTGTCAAAACAAATTAAATTTCTTTTAGCATGAAAATCAAAAAAAGAATGTACATACATAGATATGATTTTTTTAATTGTGGCAAAATAGTTATACTTCCATATGAAACAATTCTAACAAGAAAGGTATTTACATTGTTAATCGCAAAACGAACATGAATATAACATATTTAAAAAAAAAAACCAACAAATGGTATTTTCGCGAACCATGTAATCATTAACGTTCGTGCCTGTCAAAAAGACGAAAGACGAAATGAACGGAAAAACGAACCGTATATACAGGCTCTTATTGTTACTGAGGTTTTGGTTCGGTGGTTCTGTTTTTTTTTTTATTTGAACTCCGTAAATTTTTATGTTTTCTTTAGTAAAATGAAAAGGTTTGTTAAATGAATGCTTGAAATATTGTTATTCTTTATAAGAATAATTGAAAGTAAACTTGTGTTATACTACTTTTGTTATTAGAATTAATTATTTATTTATTAATGTTGTTTTTTTTTTACTGAATTTATTTTTTGATGATTTTTTTTTTTAAATAAAGTTTAAAAAAAAAATATGTTTACACATTTATTTTTGAAGACTAAAAAAATGTCTCTACTACTATTTTTTTCAAAATACTCCCCTTTTTTGGCTGCAGTACTACCTATAAATATTTTTCTCCGGCAATACTGATAGCTGGTTTAAATTTATGCTCATTCCATTGAAAATTGTTTCTTTAATTAAAATCGTTTGTGACAACCTAGTTTGGTTGTATAAGCCTATTTTTCAAAAACTCGTAATGCCTGGTTTAAATTTATACTCATTCCATTGAAAATTGTTTCTAAAATTGGAATTTAGCAAAGAAATCGTTGGTGACAACCTAGTTTGTTTGTGACATGGCAGCCTATTTCCCAAAAACTCGTAATGGCTGGTTCAAATTTATACTCATTCCATTGAAATTTTTTTCTGACATTGGAATTTGAAAACCAGCCATTACGAGTTTTTAAAAAATAGGCTGTCACAAACAAACTAGGTTGTCACAAATGATTTCTTTGCTAATTATGCTATTTATGGGATGATATAAATAAATGTACGTTTTAATTCACGAGTCATCTCTTAATCCTTGCTTACACGACAGCACGAATGTTACAGGTGAGTTAAGCACTGTTTTTATTGATATCACTACAGCATAGATCTGTTTGATTTTTTTCCTTAAATTGTAATTTATATATTTTCAGTTTTAGTCCAAGAAAGAAAGGATCTGACCGGGAACAAATTAATTCATGAAATTTTATTGCTGGTATCGACGCAGAATTTTACCCTCAACAACATATCCAAAGTCCCCCAAAATCCCCACATTGGCTTTTTGTATAAACGCATTTAAAGAGGTGGAGAGGGATGGGAGGTAGGAGTTTATCAAGCTGAAAATTTAGTTATAAGACAATCTAATCATATGACACATGTTTTTAGGGTGCTTTAAAACGCTGATTCTAAGGAGACCTTAACTGAATAGATACATATATACTGTAGACAGTTAAAGTCCGTTTTATGGAATGATGACTTTTTTTTAAGTACAACAAGTAAAACATTACCCAAAACCATTTTAATATAATGGGATATTAATGAAATTTGGTACAAATGTTCCATTTGTCATGTTTACTAAGAATCAAAAGAGTCCCCAAAAATATCTGTGGGGAAAGGGCGTTTTCTTGAGGGCGATATGTTCATGCGTCATTATTACCATAACATCTATGAATAAGTTTTGACACTGATGAAACTTGCTGAAAATAATCATTATGTCATGGTTTCAAGTATCAAAAGAGTCCATTAAAATAACTTGATCCAAAGAGTTTTTTTTTTAGAGAGTTTATGTTTGACCTGCTGCCCTATACGGAGCGAAATGTTAAGTCTTACAAAAAAATGTATTTTCGTGTAATCCATATAGTAGATAAGACATATAATATATGATTTAAAGGTATTTTTTAACCCCGAATCTAATTAAAGAAAGACCAATATGGGACAAGCATCCTAAAAAAATTTGGATTAATTTTGAAGCAAAAATTACTGTTTTTTCGTTAAGCAGGTTAAACATTATACCCCCAGAAAACACCCTTGGACCTTAGATATTTGTATCGACTCTTTTGTTCCTTGGGTGCCAAAATAAATTTCAAATTTTAAGCAAATTAAACAAAGTGTCGGAATTTGTCCATGGATGTTATGGTAATAATCACTCACTTGCATTTCTACGTCAAAAAAACACCCTTTAACTACAGATATTTTTGGGGACTCTTTTGACTCTTGGTAAACATACCAAAATGAAACATTTATACCAAATTTCATTAATATCCCATTATTTTAGAATGGTTTTGGGTAATATTTTACTTGTTGTACTTAAAAAAAAAAGGAATCATTCCATAAAAAGGCCTTTAATTTTCTACGGGATACATGTATCTTTTCAGTTTCGGTCTCTTTAGAATCAGCATTGAAAAGCACCTTAAAAACATGTGTCATATGATTAGATTGTATTATAACAATTTGTTTCAGCTTGATAAACTCCCGCCTTCTTCCCCTCACCACCTCTTTAAATGCGTCTATACAAAAAACTAAAGCGGGGATTTTGAGGGGCTTTGGATAAGTTGTTAAGAATAAAATTCTGCATCGATACCAGCAATAAAATTTCATGAAATAATTTGTTCACATTTGCCATATTAAATTTTCAATCTTTGCTAGACTATTTGTGTAACTCTCCAAAAAAGTGTAGTTTTTTCGTTTGAAAAAGAGAGCTCCTACTTGCTGGGGTACTCAAATGTTTGTATGGCAAACGAGTTTGTGTTATTTCATGGTGCTTTCAATTGCTAAAATAAATTAATTTATTTTTGATTTGGATCTGTCAAAGCACAGCTTTCGCATTCCAGTGAGCAAATAAATCGATTTATTTTTTGATTTAAAATCAATTTTACAGATCTGAATTTTTCGGCAGCTTTACCCCTCCGTGCACTTACACCAATACAATTTTAAATTGTCACTTTACAAATTTGTTTTTTTTTATTGTTTCAATTTATTTCTACAATAAAATGAAAATAGTGTTCCAAATATAAAGAAAAGCTTTTCTGAAATAAATGGAATCAGTCAAAAATTAATGGGTGAATTCATGAAGGTAATTTTTCTCTTCTGAAAGTGCATAAAGTTATGCCGAGTTTTTTTGAAGTTATGATACAGACATACCATTACACGAAAACAATGACAAAAATAAAACAATTCCGTTCACTTTAATTCATCAATTTTCAGATTGGAATCTGGATTTATCAATCGAAAACACCATCAAAGTATATGGATATAAGAGAAGCAGTGTTTAAAAACCACGTAGTATTTTGAATGTCAATTCTTTCGAGTTTTATAGTTATAATTTGAAGCCTATAAAACCTCAGGTCTTTTAAACTCAATCCACGGCACAAGTAAGGCGAAATAGAAGAAAAGGATAGAATTTTTGTTGGTACAGTGGATTGAGAATAAGATGTTAATTAATATGTATAGGAAATAAAATATAGACGAGGAATACTTGTCAAATACTGGTCATGGTCAAGCCCTGCTGGTTTTAAGTACCGAGGAAAACTTTTCATAAACTCGAGAGACCCTCCCTACCAATAACATGTAAATATAAGCAATGTATCTTGTTTACCAAAAACAAACATTTAATAAGCACCGGCAAATTTACAGTTTCACATTGGAAAATTTACTTTCTTTTCGTTTTCTTATTTTTCATAAGACACTTTTTTCTGTGGTTGGTGAGACATCTGTATATGATTTGTATTTGTTTTGCAATATGGAATGAAACTTTATTCACTTTCGACAATGCGTTTCTGTATAGCAAGTTAGCCCAGTGGGTAGCGTATTGGACGTCCAAAGTGAAAAGGGTTCGACAAGGGCCTTGATCTGGGCAGAACTAACCCTTGGTAGCCCCTTGCTAGAATCTATGTAAGAATAGATAGTGCCTCCTCGAAAACTAGATTAATTTTTCAGGCGGGTTGTATAAGTTTGACAATTTGTTATATTAACAAACTACATAATTATAAACTACATAATATAGAATCAACCGCCGAAAATACAAGTAAACCTGGGATTAGCTTAGATACAGTTTAAAAATTACTATGAATATTACTCATCAAAGTAATGTCGATGATAAATTCGTTAGGTTTCCTGTATCTCAAATAACGATTAAGGGAAGGTGGCCTAAAATGGCCCACCAGGGTAAAATGGCCCCCTCGCTAGAAATCATAGAATCGAAAAGAATTAGAAGGTTTTGTGAACACAATTCTTTAGTTTATCTGGTAGCACCGACATATACGAAATTTTAGCAACTTCAAGATATTATTTGAAATTTGACAGACCAAAACGTCTCTAGCCATCTCCAAAAGTAGAAACAATAAAATTGTAAGAAAAATTTGTTGACAAAAAACTGTATACAAAATAGTGAATTTTGGAGAAAGCAGTTAATTCATGTAAGTATCAAGTATTTCTTTTCAATTTACTGAAATTCGATGGCCTATTACTATTTCTGTCTGTTCGGAATTAAAACTTAAATAAAAAATCATATACGGGCAAAATGGCCTACTTAGCTCTCGGCTAAAATGGCATAGTGTGCCATTTTATACTAACCCTCACATTTTCATTGTCCTTATAGTGAAAATGGTTGGGTAATATGAAGGATCTATAGAGAGGCAGTCCTGGACTGAGGACGTTTTATCAAAAGCCATAAATGCATTCAAAACGTTCAATGTTCAGTGTTTAAGTTTTTTTTATGTTTATTTTACTTATATAAGTTGGTGGTAGCGCCTTTAAGTTGTTGTTGTTGTTCAAAAATTCAATGAAATTGACGAAATAAAGAATGGTCAAGCCTAATAAGCTGACATTCTAGTACGAATAGCACAATAATAACTTAATAGTCTGGTTCTTTACCGAACTTCCAACCTCTCCCCCTTTGATACGTTCTGCGAATTGTAGTCTATCGAAATAAAGTATGGAGCAAAATGGAAGCGGAACAAGACAGCATACTTAAAGGCGCTTATAAAAATGCTGATGCTCCAAATGCATTTGAAAAACAAATAACACATCTCGACCTGTGACGTTAGTGGTCTAAAGCGGTGGACGACTGCTGAGAGCGTGGGTTCGAATCATATGGTGTGTATAAAAAGTTTTTCAAATAAAATTGGATTAAAGCTCAGCACCACAAAAAGGAGACTGATGAGTGCAAAAGTGGCAAAGCACGAAATAGCTATATGTCCAGCCAAGCAATTGGTGGTAGCGCCTTTAAGTTGTTGTTGTTGTTCAAAAGTTCAATGAAATTGACGGAATAAAGAATGGTCCAACCTAATAAGCTGACATTCTAGTACGAATAGTACAATAATAACAATAATAAGTTGAAGTTGTTTTAAATGAATTGTATTGTTGATTTAATTTTTTTATTGAGTATTGTTTATGTTTATTTTACTTTGAACTTTGATTTGTTTTAAATAAAGTTTAAATTAAATTGGAAATTGGTTAACTTGCCTGGTTGGTTTTCTTGCATGGGTAAGATTGCATAATGCCATTTTACCCGGGCAATTTTGATCGTTGGAATTTGGAGGCATTTTGAAACTGAAATACTTTAAATACTTTTTGGAACTTTTTATGCTCGTAAAAATTAAAGCGTTATTGATTAAACTTTGCAAAGAATATAACATTTCAGTTTGAATTTCAATTTTTTTCGAGATATGGGACATTTTAGGCCACCTTCCCCTAGTAATGTTCATGTGAAGAAAATTCTATTTTCTTTTTTTTTTTTGAATACGATAACTCTTGACTAATAACAACCAGAACCATGAACACAACGTTCAAAAAACATAGATTTGTCAAAATAAACAGCAACAAAGTGTCAAATTTGAAAATTATGTCACTTTCTAAACGAAACCAGCCAATGCCGCCGCTGGTGTTATTGGTATGTCCAGTGGCGGATCCTGGGGGGTGGCTATAGGGGCTAAAGCCCCCCCCACAGCCGATTACTAAAATAATTTGAAATAAGGAAAGCAAAGTTCTACAACGAGTAGAGTTTTATTTTCTTCTAAAATATTGTTAAGGTGTGAAATTTGATGGACAAAATAACGTGGTTGGGGCTAAACAATTTGTAATTTTCTTCTAAGCCCTTAGCTAAAGCCTGAAGCGAATTCGACAAAAAGCAAGTGGGGGGCTATGAATAATGGACATGTTTCATGCAATGACAATTTTCCCTAATAACTGAAGAAAAAAACAGCTTGTGGTTAATATGGTCTGAGAAAATTGGACAAAAAACGTAGTCAGGGTTAAACAAATGACTCCCTAAAAACTAACCTTATTCCAGAGGGCTTAAGTCTAGGGACTGTCAGTCCGAAGTTGGGACTAAAGCTTGAAGATATAATTTAAAAAGAAAACGTGGTCGGTGCTTAACATTAACATGTCAAATTCAACAACTTTTTACACTTAAAACTTAGCTAAGTTAACGATAGAAACGCAATTGATGCTAAAACAATTGCTAACAAATTGTTTCTTACGGCTTTGGCTGGGGTTAGATAATTTTGGGGCTTAGTTTTCAAAACTTCAAAGGTCCAAGGCAATTGTACATACAAAATATTTTTGGACTAAGCAATTCTGTAGTCAAGGAGCCTAATTCAAAAAGCGTGAGAAACTCTAACTCAGAAAAATTTGCGGGTGGACATGAATATTTACCATCCCTTTAGTCTCTAGAGTGACGTGCAAATTTATTGACACATTTATTGGGCAGGAATAAGAAGTATTGGTATTAAGTGTACACAAAAACTCATTCACACTTGCAGACTTGGGCCGTGAAGGTTATTTTTTAGAGCAGCTGTTTCTTACGCCCGACTGAAAGACTTGAAGTTTTAATATTAATTTTTTCAATCCACAAAATATTATTTTGCTGAGCTTTCCAGTGACAGTTTGAACAAAACAAGTAGGTACTCTACTCGTTGTTTGGCTATAGTTCAGGAAAATAAGATCTCAGAAGAGTGGCACTGTCAGAGCACTATGAGTTTTTGCCAGTAAGACCACTTAACCCTTTCGGTACTGATGTGGTACATTTCCATATAAATATTCTTTGTCTTATACCATTCCGTCCCGAAAGGATTAAATATAATTTTTATGAACTACCCAATTACAAACAGTTTTGAAATTTTATCAAAAAATGTGAAGTTCAAAGCATACCTTCAGCTAATTTAAACAAACACTTACATAATGTAGGTAGCTACCTACTACGTAATCAATTATTACTAAGCAATATAAATAAACGAATTTGTCTAAAAACTTAAGTTATAAGATTAGTTATACTGCCATGTTTTACTGAGCCTTTATATTGGCTTAAAAATAATTCCCATGTTTAACACATATCAATT
Organism: Melangyna quadrimaculata; assembly: GCA_949320155.1. Classification (NCBI taxonomy): domain Eukaryota; kingdom Metazoa; phylum Arthropoda; class Insecta; order Diptera; family Syrphidae; genus Melangyna; species Melangyna quadrimaculata. Next base: position 4,969,557 of record OX439486.1, read on the forward strand.
CCAAAATCTTGTTATTGTTCTTTATATTGAAAATATTTTAAGGCGCGGATATTAATAGGAGCGGATATAAAGGCACAATTAATTGTGCTAATATTAAATATGGAAAGTAATAATGTCAAAATTCGTTTTCTGTTATATAACTTCATATGTACAAACTAGATCTCCAAACTCCAAGCCCCCCCCCCCCCCACAGCAAATCCTAGATCCGCTACTGGGTATGTCCATAACACATTGTGTATTCGTTCTGATTTTAGCTAGCAGAAGAAATTTATTAAACTTGTTTCATCCTTTAGTACCACATTTTTGTTTTCTAACAGTGTTATAATAAATGGAAGGGTTTGTTCAAAATATGAAGGTATAAATTAACAATAAATGAATCCTGAATATTTTACTATTTTGAGTGGAAAAATCTTATTTTTGCGGGATGTTTTCTTTGGTCTCTTACTTTAATCAGAGAGCAAATAAAATAAATAAATAAAAAAAATAAATCGGGTGGCACAACGGCTCATGAAGAACCAGGGCCTAGTGACTAACAACTCGCAACCATTCCTGAGTGCGCCTTTCGACAGGAATGGAAGGGACCTACAAGTTTATGCCGAATCCGAACGGCTAGACGAGAAGCACTTATTCGTGACAAGTGATACTCTTGGAGGATTTGTCAATTCCTCGCAAGAGGCAGTAGCCCTGAAAAAAAACTTTTTAGTTTTTAGGTGGACGAGGCTGGGAAGCGATCCCAGACCTCCAGCGTGACAGTCGAACGCACTAACCATTACGCTACGGGCTACTACAAAATCAGAGAGCAAAGAACTCCCAAAACTTAGGCAGGCCAAATTATTACTTGGGAACTACAACCAAGAACGCTACAAAGCCTGCAAAAATCTTTGCAGGACGGCCTAAAAATAATAACGGGTTTACTCACTGGACACTGCAAACTAAAGACACATCTCAGTATTATCGGCTTAGTGAGCAGTGCAACTTGTATATTCTGCAACATCCAGGAGGAAACACCTGACCACATATTAGGCAAATGCCACGTACTGTGCATCAAAGGCACAGACATCTGGAGAATCACCAGATAGAGGAGAGGGACCTACCCTCACTGAAAAAACTCCAAATACTAAAGTTTATCAAAGGACTAAATTTGGAGGATGAGCTTTAAGTGAGCAATCTCATTCAGTTCTAGATGGGGGCACAAACCCGGAATTGATGCATTCATTCATACTTTAATCACCTTTTTAGAAACAAGGTTTTTTGTAGATACATACCTAATGTCTCGAATTAAGTACAGTAGAATCTCAAAAACATGAAAATGGAACGATTTTTTCCCACCATTGAAGTGCTCCAAAAGATGAACGGGTTTAAATCTGGGTACACGAAAAGATGAACGCTTTATTTCTTATAAGATTTTTTTCTATTTATTCCCCTTTATTTCGTCGTGTAGTTTTTTAGATCTGGATACAATTTTGGTAACGGTACTATTGGGCCCGGTTTACCTTACATTTTGTGTAAATTCTTTTTAGACTTTAAATAAAAGTGTGCTGTGTTGGAAGTCATAAAGAGTGGAATATCTTATCGAAACATTGTAACAAATATGAAATCGCTATGTCCACGATCGAGAGTGTGTAAATTATCGATTTCTGGAGCGGAAAAACGCAAAACATTGCATAAATCAGAGTTGCCAAAAATAGAAGCGGCCTGCAATTTGCAGAACAATTTGAGGCCGATGTATCGACTCTTTTTAGCTTAAGAAATTTACGAAATAACGAGAGCTCTTTCTTTAGGGCGAAAGTCTCCTATAAACGAAAAATCAAAAAAAAAATTTTTTTTTTACTCTTACGAACTATTTTTTTATATTATTTGTTGTTGTTTTTTTTTAATAAATTGAATTATTATTTTGATACTATATTTTTTTTTAAACAAATTCTCGATACTTGGAAAGATGAACAAATCGAAAAGATGAACAGGGCCTGTTTTATATCTGTTCATCTTTTCGAGATTCTACTGTATTTAATATTATTTCATGTTTGAGTGGTAAAATTCCCGAAACTACGAAAACGTCTCATCTAGTTCAAGGGATATTTATTTTAACTATTGTATTCAATTAGTGTATGTGTACTTTTACTGGAAAACCTCCTTCCATTTGCTTTCTAATTAGTCTCTGCATTTACAGCTTTTAATCCATTTTCTAAATTGTATTCTTCAAACTATAAGGTAAACATATGCATTTAAATTTTAAATGAATTCATCTTAGAAGAAAGGCAAGAAAAAAAAATTAAAATGCATAAAAACAAAACAAATATGTAAACTTTTGTGATGAAAGTGGCAAAATGGCAAATACATCCTGAATTAACATACAAACAAAATACAAAAAATAGAAATACTTCAAACTCTCAATGATCATGTGGGGTCAGTTGCAAGTTGTAACTGCAAAATGCAAAGTGGCAGAGTTGCCCCCACGAGCATGTGCAAGCTCAATTTTGTCATGTTCAAGTTCTAAGGGAAACTCTATACAATTGGGCTTGACAAGAGGGCAGGAGGAGAGGTGAGAAGCTTGCTAAAGTATGGTTGTTGTCTTTTTTATTGCTTTTTTTCTATTTCATGTTTTGTTTTCAACACCTCTAGGAAGGTATTGTTGCTTTTGTCACTACCTTTAGAAATCCTATGTACCACAAAAAAGGTGGCGGCATTTTTCTTCTTTTTTTTCTTTTCTCCTCACTCAGCCCCTCTTTAACACTTTTGCTGGGATACAATATTGTTCCTTGTTCCGTATGAGTGATGCTGCAGGGATTGATGATTTTTTAAATGCATTTATGAATATATTAAGACTTTGTTAAAATGAAAATAGTTTTATTTTTTTCTTTGCAAAATGGAGATGAATTAAGAAGAAAAATGAAGTTTGTCAGTTTAACAGACATAGGTGCTAAGAATTTCAATTTGTGGATATTTTTAAAACTTGCTATTACGATGATGGAAATACGATAGAAGTGGTCTCGCAATTCTTTCTGTCTGCAACCTAAACGAGTGGGTGGATTTTGTTTAAACTTGGTATCTAGAGTTTTTTTGAGTAATATGCCTACAATATATTTTTTATGGGAACGCTACTTTTTGGTAAACAAATATGATAGAATAATTATTGTTATACCTCTGCAAAATCGGTACAGTTGATTTTTTTGTATGTAGAACCTTCTAGAAATTTAAAAAAAGTGTTTTTGAATTTAAAAAAGTTCAAATTTGTCTCAGTGTTTCGAAAACGACTTGTTAAATTTGTTTTTAACTTGGTGTAAGGAGTTTTTTCAAAACTTTCGAGAACGCTTGAAAAAATTTTGTTCATTACTACAAAGAATAACGGTAGCTAACATGCAAATATTGAAAAACAGTTAATTTAAATCTTATTTTCTCGAAAACGGCTGCAACGATATTGATATTAAAGTGTGTGTGTTTTTTAATTCGTGTGTCCTTCTTTTGTGGAATCGACATTTTAATTTAGATCTACAGTTCTTCCCATAGAACCATTTTTCATATTTTCGATTTTCTCATATTTGGATGAAAGCATTAAAGTTATTTTGTTTTTTTTTCTCTTGCAGTTACAAACTTTCAAATAATGTTTTCTTTTTTATTTTTTAGAAAAGTTCAATTGTTTTGTTTTTTGTTGACAGTCCGATTATTCAAAAAAATATTAATAATTACTTTAAATTGGCTTACCAATTTTTTTTTTTTTTTCTAAAATCGATTCAACATTTTATACATGACAAATTATTTTTACAATAAACCACTCTAATGATTTTTAAGTTTTGTTTGCATAAATTAATATTTGTCCAAGAAATCAAATGGGCATTTTGTTATTGCTTAGCTCAAACTTAAATGTATTGTATATACAAGGGTGGCGCTTATTTTGGCAAAGTTCGAATATCTTTCGAGTCCCCCCTAAAAGTGATCAAGGTAGAAAAATAAAAATCTATGAAAAATTTTGTTGAAATCAGTTGACGTGCCACCGACCAGTTGAAAGTTCTCATACAAAATGCAGATTTTTAGCCTTTTACTAAAAAAATCAGCAAAAGTGCAAAGGCCACCCTAGTACATTGTATATGTAACCTATTTACGAGTATTTAGCGGGTTTGAAAATTTTTTTCAATTAAAATTTTGAAAGTTTTATTGAAAACATAAGATCAAGTTCGTGCAATTTATTTTTAAATGTAAGAAACCGTTTATACCAAGAGCCCACAGCAAATTTTGGAAGTGGATTGATAACCAAAATATGAGTATGAGGGTTTGTTCGTGGTATCGAAAACAAAAGTGTGGCAGGTGTTTTTTTTTGCCTTTGATGGGGGTGGGGGTTTGAAAATAGTGATTTTCCAATTTTTTTGTCAAAGATATTACCACTTCAATAAATTTAAAAACAAAAATATAGACCGTGATGCTGTGTCATTTTCTTTAACTCCAAACGTCATAATCTTGTCAATCCGACCAATAGAACTCAAGATATTAGCTTTTTAAGCGAACCTTAGTAGATTTTCTTTTGGAGACTGTGTTTTGTTGATTTTTTGTGTTTTATAATAAAAGCTTATATCTTGAGTTCTATTGGCCGGATTGCCAATATTATATGATTGCCAATAGAAAATGACACAGCATCACGCTGTATATTTTTTAAATTTATTGAAATGGTAATACCTCTGACAAATAAAATTGGAAAATCGCTATTTTCACACCCTCACCCCGCCAAAAGCTGAAAGAGAAACCTGCAAGACTTTTGTTTTCGATACCACGATATACAGGGTGTCCAATTAACAATGGTCCAAACCAAAACTGGTGAAAGGCCAGGTCATGGCCTATCAGAATTTGGAAACTCTTCCATACCGAATCATAGCGGTTCTCGAGTAACGGCTATTTTTTAAATTTGAAAAAAATCTTACTTTGAACCAGTTTTTTGCTCACCCTGTCCATAATTGGTTTTTGTTTTTTACAAATTTTGCATTAAAACATTGACTTATAGTTTCACTAACCTGAGTAAAATATTTTTAATTGGCATCACTATTTGCCTACAATTCATTAGTTAGTATATTGAACTTTGCCAAAATAAATTTTTGCCTCAATCTTCTGAAGAGCCCTCGTAACAAAATTCGTATGGCTCAATACAGGTTTTATATTTCAAAAATTGCCTATTTATCTGTTTTTTAAAAAAGGTATAAGACTTGCCAAAGCTATGTTTAAATAGACAGTTATAACCGTTTGAACCCAATCAAACAGTTTCAAAATCAAACAAAAATAAAACATTTTTGTTCAAATATTTCGATAAAATTAGAATTTCATTTTATTTCAAATATAACTCCGAAAGAGCTAAATTTTGGTGGAGAGCTTCGTTTTGATGTTTTACGCATTTTTTAAATAAATACCTTAAATTTGGACAAGGTTTTTCGATTTTATGTGGTGAAAGCGTTTTTCCTCACAAACGAGCAATGAAGACTTCCAACTTTTGGAAAATGTAAATAAAGTATCATCTCTCAATATTGAAAACATTGCTTCTTCAGAACAACCACAAGTTCAGCTTAAACCACCAACAACTTTACATACTAAATGCCGAAAGCTTGACAACAGAACCTGATATTGAACAGAACCTTACATACGACAAAAAATTTAATATCTGCGATATCATATGCAATCAAATTGTTCCATGAACATAAAAAGATGTGATCTCAAGTTTACCAATTTCAAAGTTAGTATTCCTGATTACTTCTTTTCTGAGCTCCTTAACTCCAATGAATGGCCTAGTAAAGTGTCAGTACGAGAGTTTGTGCCTAATACTAACATAAATCATCCTAAGAGATCAAATTTTCAAAAAACAAGGACGCTATTCCGCAAGGAACTAAAGATTTATTATCAAAATATGTCTGGGATGAGGGGCGATTTAAATAGACTTCACCGTATTTTCGAAAACCATCAGGTTTTTTAAAGTGTCTTTGGAAAACTTGTACCTATAAGCCCTCATACTCATATTTTAGTTATTAATCCACTACCAAAATTTGCTGTTGGCTCTTTGACTAGTTTGTTTTGGTTTAAAGAATATTTTTTTTTAATCTACTTACCGAATAGCACTTCTTGAAAATTTCTGATAATCCGATCAGATCGTTTTCGAGGGTTCTGCCTAGGTCAAAATTCTCCTTTGAAAATTCTGCTTTTAAAATTCTGTTTTCCAAAATTCTTAATTACAAAATTCTGCTTTTCAAAATTCTGTTTTTCAAAATCCTGCGTATGATAAAAAAAAAGTATAAAAATTGTAAAAAAGTTCAAAAATGACACGTTTGGAAATTATTCAAAATTACTTTAGGTACAAACCAAACTCTTTTTCGGTGGTTGTTACTTTTACCTATTTTTTTTTTTTTGTAACATTGTCAGAATACCTAAGCTGAATTTTATTTATCTACATACTAATTTTCATATATAAATATAAATAACATATATAAAAGCAGAATTTCAAAACCAGAATTTCGACCCGTTGCCCGTTTCCAATATAAATATATATATAAGTTTCCAAAAATAAATAAAAAGACATTTAAATCCAAACATTTTTACACTTCCTTGAACACTAAGTTAACAAAAATTGATCAAAATCAGATGAAACGTTTTTCAAGAAAGTCGAAAGTAAAAAAAGAGTAACATTAATAACCATATTTTGGGGAAAAAATGAAAAAATTGAAGCCTTTACACACGTGAAATAAATAACTGATTTTTTTTATATGAATGTTTAGTTTTTGAGATTTTCCAGAAAAATAAAAAAAAACAAAAAACCGCCAGGGTAGACAGAATTTAGGAACTCACTTTCTTCGTCTTGGCTATCATCGTAATGTCTGGGGTCGATTTTTGTTTGTTTGAATGCACAACTTGTCACAAGTCATACACAAAGAACAAGTACAAACACGGTTCGAAAACAAGTTTGCCTGGTCGATGTATTCACGTAAAAGGAACTATAGCCTTGTTGGATTTAGTAATTGCTTATAATTATTTCTCTATGACAAAACAGATAAAACTTTAAAATTATATACCACTGGAACTATAATAAGAGCAAGTATACATGCGACTCAGCTGTACATTTCATTTCCTTCCATTTACATAATGTGTTATTTTATCCAACAAAAATTTACCAATTGTAATTTAATCCCAGGTTTTCCTTATCAAAATATCGAATTTAACTATGTATAAAAAGCAAGCCCTCCTATAGCGTGTTCTTGTTCAGTAGATACTATAATGAAATAAATATGTAAAAACATGAAATCAATGGCCTCATTGATGATGCTGGATTATGATGTTAATGATGATGATGCCGATGATGATGCTATTGGTGCGGTAGGTGGAAGTGGGTGATACACTTTGCGGTAGTGACATCTAATATAAGTTCTTTTTTGTACGCGCTGCTTTTTCATCGATTTTCTTACAAAAAGGATGACACTTTAAATACACATTAAATAAACGTAGATATACATACATACATATATAGAGATGTATACATACGTAGAGATATTTATTATTTCGCTTTTGTGTAGGACTGTAAAGTTGGGAAAAACTGCTTTCTATACTTTATTACATATATGACGAAATATTATTTGGCTAACATGTTATGATGAATTTTCAATATGTAACCGTACAGATACAGAGGATGAGTAATATTTACAAGAACATATCGCATTTTTGAACAAAATTAATAAAACAATCTATTTGAACAGCTTTTGCTTGAAATTCATGTCCAAAATCGAAATTGAATTTGTACAATGGTTATTTAACAAGTATCTACTATAGATGTATGTATATTTGAAAAGTTTTGCATTCATACACAAATTCTATTTTTAGATTGTTTTATAATTTTGATTTAGGACCAAACATGCACGTGCCACATACTTGCCATTTTCTCTTAAAGACGATTCTTTAAATAACTTAGGGAGACCTCGCTCGGTCACAGCTTTTAAGTCCGGTGATCTCACTTGGAATTATTTATTCCCTCTTCACTACAAAGACCTTGTGAGCACGCATTTTAACTTCCTTTGCAAGTGTGTGCATATTAGGGTGGGGCTTATTTTGGAAGTATTTGAATTTATTTCGAAACCCCCCCCCCCCCCATGGAAAATTTCATTAAAATCGGTAAACGTTAATACGAGCCCACCAAGCAGTTTAAATTGACCACTTCCAATACTCAAAAATTCGGTAAGTGTAAAATTTGATGATTTTTTTTTTCAAATTCGACACACAATATGAAAATTTAATATTTTTTTTTTTTCAAACAAATTTAGTAGTTAATTTTTCTGTATCTACATTTATTGTTATAGTCTTAAACCTACAACCTAACCAAATTGCCGAATTTATAAAAAATGTCTATCAACTTTTACACTTTAAGCTGGTTTTTAAGTAAAAGACGGTTTCGAGCTGTGACTGGCGCATTTGCGAGCATTGAATCGCAGGCGGCTGAAATGGGATTGGAGGTTAATAAGGACAAGACGAATTATATGTGGTGTCATCGAGAAAGGAATCTCAACATCGTTGACTAGGGCAAAATATCACGATGGACACACACATCTTCGAAGATGTCAAGGACTTTCTCTACCTGGCCTCCACCTCCACTATTTCCCTGCAAAATGACATCAGTGCAGAGATCAAACGAAGAATTACTCTTGACAACCGCTGTTTCTTTGGTCTAAGAGAACCAATAAGTAGACTTAAATATACATGCTTAACCATTCCAGTCTGGCTTTATGGGGCAGAAGCATGGACATTGAAAAAATCGGATGAAAGTCTACTACGGTGCTTTGAGAGGAAGATTCTTCGAGTGAATTTTGGTCCAGTGTGTATAGTCGCATTGAAAAAATCGGATGAAAGTCTACTACGGTGCTTTGAGAGGAAGATTCTTCGTGTGACTTTTGGTCCAGTGTGTATAGTCGCGGCTGAGATGACTGGGACACGTGAAGCGTATGGACAACAACGTACTTGCCTGGACGAGTTTTCGAATCCAACCCCGTTGTTGTACGCAGCAGAGGAAGAACCTATAATAGGTGGCGCGAACAAGTTGAACGACCTCACAAACTTGGTGTGCGCAACTGGAAGCGGATAGCTAGCGACAGAGTTGGCTGGAAGTAGGGCTGGCCACGAGACGAGAAAAGTATCGGTCGCGGTCGCGGTCGCGGTCCCGCATGACGAGACAGACACGAGATGAGACGAGAATGCCTTTTAAGCATCTGAGATGAGAGCAAGACGAGTCTGCCTTTTAAGTATCCGAAACCGAGACGAGACTGTATATTGGAACCGAAATTTACAGATAGTCTAAAAAATTGAAAAATCCAATTTCCGTTAAATATTTATGTTCTTTTGCACATATTCAAACTATATGGGGGACAAATTATATTTTGACGTATCGAAAATATTTCATTCCAATAATCAACAGGTTGTCCGGAAATCGTATATTTTGAAGACGAGACTGCAAATTCAAACTTTATCGCGAAAAAGGCGATACTGTCCCCGAGACGAGACTCAATTATACGAGACCGACACGAGACCGAGACAAGACTGAAAAGTTTTGATTTTAGCGAGACCAAGACGAGCCTTAAAAAAAAGTCTCATCGAGTCTCATCTTGTGGCCAGCCCTAGCTGGAAGGGTATATTGGTTGAGGCCGTAGTCCTTCCTTGACTGTGAGCGCCATCTTAAGTAAAGTGGTTTATGGGAATTTACACGTAATAATGTTAACCGATTTCGAATATTCAGCGAACAATTTAAAAAAACCGAACATTTTCAAAATAAGCCCCACCCTTATACATATGAACTTTAAGTACCTACATATTCATTGGTTACATGTAAAACAAAATTGGTTTTAATAAAGTCTTTAATAACCAAAAATGTGGTTTTCGGCATGAGGTTTGTCGCGTCGTCGGTGTCGGTCTGGGAGTCTATAGCTACGTTTGTGCCCTATGGGTACGGTGACCATGTTTCTGGGAGCAAAAGTCTTTTCCTAAATTTTTATTCTGATGCATACATATCTACATACATAACAGAAAAACATACGAAAAGAGACTCTTAAAAGTAAAGGAACTTAAAACTTAACATTTATTTCATTAAGAAAATAATTCAGTCTTCTGTTAACAAATCGTCCCCTCAGAAGCAAAGTGGCTCATCTCAAAATCTTAAGTTTTTCAGAAAAGCGATTTGAAATATTTTGATTCTTAAAAATTGATTTTTCAACTTGAGTTTATGCGAGGAGCCTTAAGTCGTAGAACAAAAAAAAAAACTTTTTTGTCCTCTATTAAATGGTATAATTATTTTTTTTGAAAAATCACTTAAAAAACAAAACAAAAATAGGAACTATGTCGTTTCGCACAAAAATAATTTCTATTTGCATGTTTTAACGTGAATAAAACGTTTGAGCACTTAAATAATTGTAAAATAATTGATGAGAAACAACATATAACGAAAAGTGTCACTTTTCCTTAAACTTAATTTTCATACTTCATAAGAAAGTGTCGAAAATAAAAAAAGAGAACCTACCATTTCGTTTCAGTATAGTCTGACATTTTAGGATTAGAACTTTTCATGCGCCAAACAACACGACAAATTACAATGAAGACTGACATGAAACTGAAAATACCATTTTACTGATGAATAGTTCAGGGATGTTATCTTAAATGCAAAACGCATGACAGTTTGACGGAAAATTGCATTTTTTTTTGTGATTTTTTCTGTATACTTAACTCAAAATCGCTAAATTTTGAGATAAGCCACTTTGCTTCTGACGGGACGAAATTAGTCTTTAACTTATTAAATGAACATTATGTAAAGCTTCATTATTTCAAACTACAAAAACATAATATTTCGTAATGCAGATTAAGCTACGCTTACAACGTACAAAATAATTGTTCGTTTTCTTTTAAATAATTTTTTAATTCTTAAAAAACAATTAACTGGGCTTTTAGAGTTTTAATATTAACTTTGGATTTTTCGCTCGTCCACATATTATTCAATATTGAAAAAACGTTTTAAAACCTGGCAAACACAAACTGAACTCGACAATTTGTAAAATATTTGGAAAACAAAATGTTTTTTTTTCGAGATTTGCGTAAAAATATTAACCAATTTTTAACCTACGGTCTTTTTGTTTTCAGTCCATTTTCTAATAGTTTCTAAACTTAAGAAAAAAATATAAGCAAACAAACAACTGAGAATCATTAATTCTTGTTTCGCTTCGGTTTAAGTTCATCAAAGCCAAACATGCTTCTATTTCTGGCCAGGGGTACATTACTAAGAATTACTCAACTGAATATTTCAAGTTCTTTAAGAGATCTTTCCCACTGATTTAAATATTCGTACAAGATAAATAAAATTGATAGATATTTTTCTTATTCCTTTTGGTTTATTTATTTAACTTCGACTTGTTCAGTCTCCATTTGTCTTACTATCAAACAAAAAAAAAACAGCAGGAAATGTGCAAATATGGAAAAAATAACTAAATACGGGTGACTTGTAGGTCTTGTAACCCGGGACAGACTATTGAAATACGGGATAGTCCCGTCCCGGGAAACTCGGGACGGATGTTTACCTATGGGTCTTTACGTTCACTGATCAAATTTATTGGGTATGTAGCATTCTTTAATTATTGGTTTTAGCTCATCCAAAACGGTTTGTTGCCATACAACAATTTGTTTTTTTTTTTTTTAATTTTACGAGAATTGCTTTTAAGTAAACTACGTGGCTGAAGTGCTTAATGTGATTGTAAGAAAAACAGAATCTCAGATTAAACAAAAAAATCGCTAAAACAAAATATGGGTTTTCGTGCTTTTGGAGGAACCTGCCGCATATCGAATATTGGCCGACAACATATTATTAAAATTTTGCGCAAATGAACTTTTTAATGAAATAATATATTGCAATGTAAAATTTCAAAAAATAAACAAAAACTTAGAAAAAAAAATGTATGAATACAATAAAAATTAAAAAAAATGAATTAATTAGTAATTGAATTTTGTTCACACTTCCCAATAACAATGTAACTGTATTCACTTCTATGTCTACAATCCTTCTTAGCCATACTATAGCCCTAGACCATAAAAAACAAATTCGTGCTATATTCAAGAGAGTATATGGATTCGACTTAGAATTTCCGAATGAGCTCAAGAAATTTTTAGTAACATAAACTAAACTAATTGAATTTTTGAACAACAACAACAACTTAATGGCGCTAACACCAATTGCTTGGCTGGAGATACAGCTATTTCGTGCTTTGCCACTTTTGCACTCATCAGTCTCCTTTTTGTGGTGCTGAGCTTTAATCCAATTTTATTTGAAAAACTTTTTATGCACACCATAGGATTCGAACCCACGCATATCAGATTTGCTCAGTCTTAGCAGTCGTGTGCACTACGCACTCCACTTCTTTAGACCACTGACGTCACAGGTCGAGATGTGATATTTGTTTATCAAATGCATTTTGAGCATCAGCATTTTTATAAGCGCCTTTAAGTATGCTGTCTTGTTCCGCCTCCATTTTTCTCCATACCTTATTTCGATAGACTACAATTCGCAGTACGTATCAAAAGGGGGAGAGGTTGGAAGATCGGTAACGAACCAGAATATTAAGTAATTGTTGTTATTATTGTACTATTCGTACTAGAATGTCAGCTTATTAGGCTTGACCATTCTTTATTCCGTCAATTTCATTGAATTTTTGAACAACAACAACAACTTAAAGGCGCTACCACCAATTGCTTGGCTGGACATATAGCTATTTTGTGCTTTGCCACTTTTGCACTCATCAGTCTCCTTTTTGTGGTGCTGAGCTTAAATCCAATTTTATTTGAAAAACTTTTTATGCACACCATAGGATTCGAACCCACGCATATCAGATTCGCTCAGTCTTAGCAGTCGTGTGCACTACGGACTCCACCGCTTTAGACCACTGACGTCACAGGTCGAGATGTGTTATTTGTTTATCAAATAGGATAGGATTCAAATAATCAAATATTGATAGGATTCGAACCCACGCATATCAGATTTGCTCAGTCTTAGTTCTAGTGAACGAAGACAGATATATTTTATGGAAATGATTTTTGTTTTAGGTAATAATAAAAAAAAAAACAAATACGAAAAATTAAACTATACATTTTCTACGTTTAGATATTTTCCATATCCGTTCCATTAATGGAAATATGGATGAATAAATATGAATATTTTGAATTAAAAAGTGTCAAATATACAATTTTTTTTTTTAATTTGGTCATTAAAGTGAAAAGTGCTGCAACTTTTGTGTGAACAAAAAAGAAAAAACGAAATTGAAACTAAACAAATAAGTTACAATTTAAGCTCTTTTAAATTGTGCGTCACTTCGCCAGAAATACATAAGATACGTCAGAATTGAATATGGGTTAGAATTTCTCGGAACACATACAAACATTTTCGGTTGAAACTCACAAAAGGCGAAAATTCCGGTACCATTTGCTTCAAAAGTATCCAACCCTTTTCTATAAATTTTATATGGTTCACTCCGCCAGAAATACATAAGTGCTAATCAGAATTGAATATGGGTTAGAATTTCTGGGAGCTCATACAAATATTTCCGGTTGAAACTCACAAAAGGCGAACATTGTGCCAAACGATTTCGATAAATTTTATATGGTTGGAAACACGCATTTACACACTGTGTGTCATTTTGCCGTATTAAAAAAAAAATAAACTAAAAAAATGGTTTGTAATTTAATTTTCAAACAAATTGTTTGACTCTAGAGTCTGTGAATGTGAGTTTTTGATCGTGGAGTTTCGGCCAGTGGGCGATACAAGTACTTATAAAAATAATACTAAGCGTAGTATAAATTTATTGAACTGCGATCCTGGAACATATTATCAAACAAGGTACGGTTAAACCCACCATCAGAAAATACAACAAAAGTGGTGTTGATACTTTCATGAACGAGCAAACGAGCAAAATCCACGACTGGGTCGCACAAACTCTTTTGTGCTAGCTATGGTTTTCAACTCGTTTTTGAGATATCGAATTTTGGAGTAAGTCGTTTTCGGAATATTGGACTTTATTGAGAGGTACCAACAAGTTAGAAACGTTCAAATTTGTGTCCAAAGATATCTGATTGGCATTTTGTTGTTGAAATTCCCTTGTAATAAAATATATCTTATGCAACAAAAGCATGAGATATCTCGAAATTCCGACGATGCACTTTCGACAAAAGTCGTTTATCCATGTGGGCAAAAACCTTATTTAAGCCTCAAATCTCCCTTATCTGAGATGAAGCATAATTTCGAAAAAATCAAATTGCTTATGCAAAAAAGAAAGTGCTCTAAAATCTTAAATAGGTATATGTAATACAATTTTTAGGAATACAGCTCCCCGAAATCAAAGACATATCCTACCGCAGCACAAGCATATTCTCAGTTCGGCAACAATCTAGTTTTTAATATTCGACTAAATTGTAAAAAGAGCACTGAATATTCAAATCCAACTAAAAATATCAAAAAAATCAGTTTGGATACAAAATATTTCTTTTCAATATTATGAGTTTGAAAACTTATTATTCAAAAACAATTCAAGAAAACAACTAAATTTAAAAATACAAAGAGAACATGGTTTTCTGGCTTTGAACAAGCTATAGCATCAATTTTTAAGAAAAATGCCCGGTGGTAAATAGACCGATTATACGCTCTTATTTTGTCTCGAACCAACAATCACGCTCTAGCATTTTGTCGCATCTTATGCGAATTACGTTCCATATCGCAATTTAAAAATAATGAGCGAAAGTGCTGTTGTCTGCTTTTGCTGCGCTGCGGTGAGAATGCAAAACCAACAAATCAAACATATCTATCTGCGACTATAAGCTACGTGTTCGTTGAGTTTTTAAAAGTTTAATTTAGTAACTTTAGAAAAATATTAAAATGAAACAAAAAAAAATTATAGTAAACAAAGTTAAAAATATTAAAAAAATATAAAATTAAAACAAAAATAAAATATATTAACAAAAAAATAAAACTAAAAAAATAAATATTTACAAATAAATAAAAAAGTGCAAATATAAAAATAAAATTAAGACTGAAGAAGTTTAACAAAAGTAAAGAAATTAATTTAATTTAAACAAAAAGCGAAACTTTAATATTCAGTAAGAAATAATGCAAATCATTATTAGAAATATTAATAAATTAAAGAATAAAATACTATTAGCAAATAAGACTTACAAAGAAATTGTATTTATTTATCACTGAAGAAGACAAAGCCAAAGGCTACAAACAACCGCCTCGATTTAAAAATACTTTCTTTCTTAGAAAAAAATTACGCAAAAATAGATAAGAAAACAAAGCTTACCCCATACAGTTTGAGGACCAATAAAAAACAACCAAAACAACAACAAAGGACCCAAATTTCATGCAGTCATTATTTCAAAATCCTTTCTCTGTTCATTAATCCTGCCGTCTAGGAAGAAGATCCTTTACGATTTCAAGAATCTCCCAAAAATAAGCTAAATTAAAATTTTAGAGTCGCTGGAAAAGCACTTAATTCTTTTGTAAATTTAATTATTTTTAAGTTTTATTTTCAGAATATGAGTGGTTCTAAGGACGACGATAACGGAGGCGAAAATGTGCTTAAAATAAATGAATTCTGGTTGAGATGTCCTCTTGGAATGATTCCACAAAAACAAAAGTGGTTCCAGAATGAAGTTGCGTATAAAATGACTTGTTGTTTTTTTTTTTTTGTATTCACTTGGGTGGGGATTTTTGCTTTTTGTTTTGAAAAAAAAAACATTTCACAAGACAAGAAATGTAGAGATAAGATGAATGAATTAATATATTGCATTAGTTTTTGTAAATGTATTTTAATTCGTCATCGGAAGAGACACACACAGTTAGTTGAATTCATTTTATATCATAGTGACCAACACTTCCGCTCCTTAAACTATACTTTAATATATTTTATTTTTTGTTTTTAATTTTGCGCACTGTGACAGAATGAATTAAGGATAGTCAAACCCATTTTTGTGTTGGGTTGAACATAGTTTTCTTTTTTGTATATTATTTTTTTTTTTTTTGAATGGGAAATAGTCAGGGCGGCGGCATCTCGGTGAAGATTTTATGTTGTCAACTCTAAGGTTAAGTTAGTTCTACATACACATACACACACACGCACACAAACATTATTTGTGAACAAACCCAGCACGAAGTTAGACGTCGAAATTCTTGAATGAGATCAGAGCTAATCGCTCATCACTTCTCGGAAATAAAAACTTATATACAAAATAATATACTGCCCAAAAGTATGTAATATTTTGTATAGTTACTTTAAATAAAGTACATATGCCTTTATTTTCTTTAAAAAAAAATATTACGTAGTTCAAAAGGATACAAATGTCGCGCCATATCATCAACTTATTCACAACAACAACAAAAAGTGTATTAAAATAGGACATCATGATCTCGTCATCACCATCACCATAATTTTCTTATTTTGTTATACAAAAACAACAAACAATAAAGTCGGCTTTTTGCCTTTAAAATATACAAAATCACATATTAAAATATAGACTTTATTTGTACCTTCGTGGTCGTCGTTGTTATCGTGGTCAGAAGAATTAGAACAAATAGAAGATCTACCGTACCGACTCATAGCGCAGAAAAGACTACAAGCTTAGGGAATTTCATAAAATACTCTAAGCACAACATCCCATATTTGTTTGATTTTGTGTTTTGTTTCTATCGCAGGACTCTCGGAGTGAACTTTGGTGAGAGTAATGGCATCGGCGACGGTGGTGGTGGCGACTACGAGAGTGGAATCCTTTATTTATTTTTTGTATTCGACGTTGACTTCGTTTTCGAAATAATATGGATGGATGGGGTTTGGGGTTGTTCCAACTTTATTTGTTTTATTTTTCATTTTATTGCAACTTTTGTATATGAGTTAAATTTTTATTTATTTATGTATTTATTATTTCTGTGATAAATTTGTGTATACGGAGATTTAATTACTCTATGAAAGGGAGTTGTAAGTGAAGGAGTGTGACCATCTGGTTTGTTTTTAATTACACTATCTCCAAAATCTGACTCGAACAAAATTCCAAAGGAACAAATGTTTTCACATGATGTCATTTACAAATCCAGACCAAACATTATTATTTAGGGTATTTTTGACTCCAGGTTTTTTTTGAGAATAAGCACTTTTTGCTAAACGTCTCTAATACTTTTTTTGTTTTAGGTAACTATTTTTTTTAATTATTCAGTACATCTCAAAATCAGTTAATTCAAAACTACAGCAGTTTCCCTCAAGCATTAAGGGTGCGATCAATAAATGTTTATTATATTATTTCAGTACTGGTTGAAAGAAAAAGCTCCCACTTTTATTAAATATCCATAAAAGTCTATTAAGAATTTCTCCAGGGGAAGTTGTCTTTGAAAAATATTTTTCTTGAAAATATTTATGTTAGATACCAACCTACCTACACATTTTTTTAAATTTTTAATCCCGTTTAAAAAAAAAAATAAAAGACGGTCACCATTATCATGATAGAAAACACACCCAAAAATATGTAACGATTCTGTACAATATGGAATTTTACTCTCTTTTTCTCTGGTTTCACTTTTGCTCTCTTAGCTTTTAGAGGAGTATAAGGTTTGTAAATTATTGACGATTCTGTGTAGTCTTCAGATGCTTAAGAAGAATTTTGAATGTAGCTGAGTGTCCTTTTTGAAACCAAGTCTCCCCTAAATTTGAAAAGTGTCATAAAATCATATTCAAGGTTTAATGTGACGTTGTATTGTAAATTATAATTATTAATAATAAAATTATTTGTTGATAAATGAATAAGTTTAGGGGGAAATCTTTTTTAACTATTATAGGATATCATTTTATTCCTAGGTGGGCTATAGGCCTTTATTTTTATTTCTTTATTTCAGTTGCGACGTTTCGGACGTGTTTACGTCCTTCTTCAGGCCTGTTAAAATGGGTTTTAGATATTGCTAAATATAAAATAACATACTATAATAATACTTACAATTGGTAGTTAAATAAAAATATAAATTAGTTATATAAGTTATTTTAAGCAAAATATTCTTTAATTTCTTTTGTCTTTAAATATCTTTAAAAAGACGTTTATCACAATTCAGAATTTCAAGAATATTAAACTTCAAATATTATTTAATTTAAAAATATATAAAAAATGTCTTTCAAAATATTATTATTGAAACGAGTCTAATATAAAGTGTAATCAAAATAACATATGGTTATTTAATCAGCTGACCATACATACTACTGAGTCCCTCCAAATCCGAACGCCTATTTACCGTGTTATCTGTATTTAAAATATGTAGCATTTCTATTAGCATTCTTTTATTATAATTTTTCTCAGTTTCCAAAACTTCGACATTACTAAAATCTGGTCTATGTCCCTCTTCTATACAATGTAAGGCCAAGCCTGTTTTTTGAGCATTGCCATTATTAATATTAGATTTATGACCTGATATTCTGTTTTTTAGTTTTAGCATAGACGTTCCTACATAAACAGAAGGGCATGCTATTGTTCCATCACCTAAACATCTTATTTTGTAGACAATATCAGATTTATCATTTATCAATAATTTATCTTTTAAATTAGAAAATAAAAACGTTCTAAGTGTATTGGCTGATTTAAATGCTTTACGAACACTTTCTTTATTTCTAATTGGAGCATCTAAAATCCGATTTGAAAGATACGGAATATATAAAACACTTTTGTAAGAAGGCTGTGGTAAATTTACAACTGAATTTGTTTGAATTACAGCATTAAAATATCTATTTATTAATGTTTCAACTATGTTAATAGGAAAAGAATTAGAAGACAATGTAGTCTCAATTATTTTAAGATTTTTTTTCCGAAAGGTAATGTCACTCTTATCTAATACTCTATTTATAAAATTTTTTGCTGTATTTATTAAAACCTCTTTTGGTTGTTTAGAATTATAATTAATTAGACGCCCTGATGAAGTTGGTTTTTTATACCAATCAAATATTAAACGATTGTTTTTTCTCATTACTAAGACATCAAGGTAAGGAATTGTTCCATTATTTTTAACTTCTATTGTAAACTGAATATTGGAGTGAAAAGAATTAAGAGCAGCTAGGGTTGAATTAACTTTATCAGATTTAAGAATTATAAATATATCGTCAACATATTTTGTAACTATCTTTGGCTAATAAGGAATTTTTTCGAAAACGTTATCTAATAACGCTTCCATAACTAAATCTGCCAAAATTGTTGAAGCCGGACTTCCCATCGGAACACCTTGTTTTTGTTGATAAATAATTTTATTAAATTCTAAGTAATTATTATCCATTACACAAAATCTCAGGATTTCTAAAAACTTTAATTTCGGAATTTTTGTATGTTCCTTGATAATTTCCCAACTTTTTTCAACCAATTCTAGTGCTAAAGGAATAGGAACTTTTTTGAATAAAGATACAACGTCAAAAGACACAAGAATTTCATTTTCATCTAAGATAGTTGGTAAAACTTTTGAAATAAACGTTGAAGCATTATTAACGTTATATTTAGAGTTAGTAGTTATGTTATTTAAAACTTTAACTATGTACTTTGAAAGTTGGTAACACGGTACAGACAGAGAAAAACATATTGGTATCAATGGTAAATTCTGCTTATGTATTTTAGGAAGTCCATATATCTTTGGACTATTAGCAGTGTACGTCGTCAAGCATTTCTTTTCAGATTCATCTATACATTTATTTTGAAACAAGTCTTTAACTATTGTATTATTTCTTCTTTGAAGCTTATTAGTTGGGTCATTATTTACAACTGTATAAGTATTTCTATCTGCCATCATATCATTAATTTTATTGTCATAATCAAATTTCAACATTGCTACAGTAACGTTTCCTTTGTCAGCTGGAAGAATATACATTTCGGGATGTCTCTTTAAAAACTTTTTTGTATCAGTAAATATTTTATTTAAATATTTATCAAAAGAAGTTATCGATGCAAATTTTAGATAATTTTGTAAAATTTGTGTGAAACATGACCGTGGTTCATGTTCACTCCGTTCTTTCGTTTTAATGAGCTCTTTCCCATCTGCAATCATTTTACATAATGGAAAATTTGTCTTTTGAACAGGTAATGCTAGGACCTAATGACAAAAACCATTTTATATCTTCTGCAAATTCTATATTTGTTTTATTAACAAACCAATTTTCTTGAAAATGTACTCGCATTTCAAGTTTAAGCCTAAATTTTAATTGTTCTAGTTTTCTTTTTTGGGAATTTTTCGAACTCTCATTAATTTTATTTTTAGTTTGATCTTGGCTTGTAAAGAAATTCATGAATTCAATTTCTTCTAATTCATTTTTAATTCTGTTTTCTAATACCTCCAACGATCGTTTCTGTTTTTTAATTTGATTTTGTTTCAATGATATAGCAATAATTAATAATTTTGAATGATATTTTCTTGAAGTTGAAGAAAGTTTTCTTTTCAAACCATTTTCAACCTCTTCTATTTCTAAATCAAATATCATTGAAACGTTTTTTGTCGAGTTTTGAATAAATTCTGGGATTAATCCATACTCTCTACAGAGTTGGGGTAAGGGTAAATATAAAAACGCATTAGTATTTCTTCTCAAGTGTAGTTTTTTAAAGAGACATCCCGAAATTTATATTCTTCCAGCTGACAAAGGAAACGTTACTGTAGCAATGTTGAAATTTGATTATGACAGTAAAATGAATGATATGATGCAGATAGAAATACTTATACAGTTGTAAATAATGACCCAACTAATAAGCTTCAAAGAAGAAATAATACAATAGTTAAAGACTTGTTTCAAAATAAATGTATAGATGAATCTGAAAAGAAATGCTTGACGACGTACACTGCTAATAGTCCAAAGATATATGGACTTCCTAAAATACATAAGCAGAATTTACCATTGATACCAATATGTTTTTCTCTGTCTGTACCGTGTTACCAACTTTCAAAGTACATAGTTAAAGTTTTAAATAACATAACTACTAACTCTAAATATAACGTTAATAATGCTTCAACGTTTATTTCAAAAGTTTTACCAACTATCTTAGATGAAAATGAAATTCTTGTGTCTTTTGACGTTGTATCTTTATTCAAAAAAGTTCCTATTCCTTTAGCACTAGAATTGGTTGAAAAAAGTTGGGAAATTATCAAGGAACATACAAAAATTCCGAAATTAAAGTTTTTAGAAATCCTGAGATTTTGTGTAATGGATAATAATTACTTAGAATTTAATAAAATTATTTATCAACAAAAACAAGGTGTTCCGATGGGAAGTCCGGCTTCAACAATTTTGGCAGATTTAGTTATGGAAGCGTTATTAGATAACGTTTTCGAAAAAATTCCTTATTAGCCAAAGATAGTTACAAAATATGTTGACGATATATTTATAATTCTTAAATCTGATAAAGTTAATTCAACCCTAGCTGCTCTTAATTCTTTTCACTCCAATATTCAGTTTACAATAGAAGTTAAAAATAATGGAACAATTCCTTACCTTGATGTCTTAGTAATGAGAAAAAACAATCGTTTAATATTTGATTGGTATAAAAAACCAACTTCATTAGGGCGTCTAATTAATTATAATTCTAAACAACCAAAAGAGGTTTTAATAAATACAGCAAAAAATTTTATAAATAGAGTATTAGATAAGAGTGACATTACCTTTCGGAAAAAAAATCTTAAAATAATTGAGACTACATTGTCTTCTAATTCTTTTCCTATTAACATAGTTGAAACATTAATAAATAGATATTTTAATGCTGTAATTCAAACAAATTCAGTTGTAAATTTACCACAGCCTTCTTACAAAAGTGTTTTATATATTCCGTATCTTTCAAATCGGATTTTAGATGCTCCAATTAGAAATAAAGAAAGTGTTCGTAAAGCATTTAAATCAGCCAATACACTTAGAACGTTTTTATTTTCTAATTTAAAAGATAAATTATTGATAAATGATGAATCTGATATTGTCTACAAAATAAGATGTTTAGGTGATGGAACAATAGCATGCCCTTCTGTTTATGTAGGAACGTCTATGCTAAAACTAAAAAACAGAATATCAGGTCATAAATCTGATATTAATAATGGCAATGCTCAAAAAACAGGCTTGGCCTTACATTGTATAGAAGAGGGACATAGACCAGATTTTAGTAATGTCGAAGTTTTGGAAACTGAGAAAAATTATAATAAAAGAATGCTAATAGAAATGCTACATATTTTAAATACAGATAACACGGTAAATAGGCGTTCGGATTTGGAGGGACTCAGTAGTATGTATGGTCAGCTGATTAAATAACCATATGTTATTTTGATTACACTTTATATTAGACTCGTTTCAATAATAACATTTTGAAAGACATTTTTTATATATTTTTAAATTAAATAATATTTGAAGTTTAATATTCTTGAAATTCTGAATTGTGATAAACGTCTTTTTAAAGATATTTAAAGACAAAAGAAATTAAAGAATATTTTGCTTAAAATAACTTATATAACTAATTTATATTTTTATTTAACTACCAATTGTAAGTATTATTATAGTATGTTATTTTATATTTAGCAATATCTAAAACCCATTTTAACAGGCCTGAAGAAGGACGTAAACACGTCCGAAACGTCGCAACTGAAATAAAGAAATAAAAATAAAGACCTATAGCCCACCTAGGAATAAAATTATATTTATATAAAGGTCAAGAAATAGGAACAATTATTATAGGATATCTATATTAATGTATACCTTTTGCCTTTGATTAGTTTTTTTTTGTTTATTCTGATGTGTATCAAAAATTTATATACCATATAGTCCAATCAAATTATCCAAAAAAATCGAAAATATCTGCGAAAATTCGGGAGGAGAATTTTATTGTTTCATTTTAAAGAGTACCTACTTCTTGGGGATTCTTAAACCACATTTTTCCAATAAAAAAACCCTCTGCGTCGTCCGCCATTTTGAAAAATGTGTTTAAAAGTGTTTACTCAATTTTCATAACCGCTGTTAGTCGTAGAGTAGTCATTTTTGTTTATTTTTGTAGGTTAACATGTTCTCTACAATTGTTGTCTTAAATTTTGTTTTGACGGGACATTTACACACCCTTTAAGTACGAACATTTTTGCCTCTCATTTGTAAGCTAAATTTTAAGATCTTAATCTTTAAAATCTGACGAGTAGAAATGAAGTTAGATTATTTTAAAAGGAAAAAGAACCAATTAGAAAAAAATTATTTTTATATTTTTTTTTTTTATAAATTTTTTTCTAATCGGCTTTTTTTCCTTTTAAAGAGTCCTAACTTCAGTTCTACTCTTCATATTTTAAAGATTAAGATCTCAAAATTAAGCTTACAAACGTGGCTAAATTTTTAAATAATAATAATTGGGGAGGGGCAAAAATGTTCGTACTAAAAAGGTGTGTAAATGTCCCGTCAACATTATGTCTACTATTTTAAATTCAAAGTATGATGAAAAATTTTAAATTTTATTATACACAATTATAGGTATAACCTTTCTCTATAAATATTTTAGTAATTTTATATTCGGTAATCTAACGGGAAACAAGAGGGGGCAATTTAATAAAATCAGTCTAGACTTTATTATATAATATTAGAAGCTTTGTCGTGCTATATCTTGAAAGCTTTTTGACTTAAATGAAATCTAAATATACAGAAATGTAGAAAATTTTATGTTTTATAAAAAGTATTCAGAGTGATTTTTGGTTGGGATGGACATTGGGTGAGATAAACTTGAAAAACCATTTTTAAAATCAAAAATTAGCTGGTTTTTCCACAATAACTTTTTGTAGGAAGGAGCTATCAACAACAATTTAAGACCAAAATTGTAGAGAACATGTTAACCTACAAAAGTAAATAGTAAATGACTACTCTACGACTAATAGCGGTTGAGAAAATCGTGTAAACACTTTTAAACACCTTTTTCAAAATGGCGGACGACGCAGAGGGATTTATATTGGAAAAATGTGGTTTTAGAATTTTGTTTCCTTTTGTAGGTTAACATGTTCTCTACAATTTTTGTCTTAAATTTTTTTTTTTGATAGCTCCTTCCTATAAAAAGATATTGTTAAAAAACCAGCTAATTTTCGATTTTAAAAATGGTTTTTCAAGTTAATCTCACCCAATGTCCATCCCAACCAAAAATCACTCTGAATACTTTGTATAAAACATTATATTTTCTACATTTCTGTATATTAAGATTTTATGTAAGTCAAAAAGCTTTCAAGATATAGCACGACAAAGCTTCTTATATTATATAATAAAGTCTAGACTGATTTTATTAAATTGCCCCTTCTTGCTTCCCGTTAGATAACCGAATATAAAATTACTAACATATTAATAGAGAAAGGTTATACCTATAAGTGTTTGTAATTTGGTTCTTGGAAATTTAAAATTTTTCATCATACTTTGAAGTTAAAATAGTATATATAAAGTTGACGGGACATTTACACACCCTTTTAGTACGAACGTTTTTGCCCCTCCCTAATTATTTTTATTTTAAAATTTAGCCGCATTTGTAATCTAAATTTTGAGATCTTAATCTTTAAAATCTGACAAGTAGAAATGAAGTTAGGATATTTTAAAAGGAAAAAAAGCCAATTAGAAAAAAATTATTTTTATATTTTTTTAATAATTTTTTTTCTAATCAGCTTTTTTTCCTTTTAAAAAATTCTAACTTCAGTTCTACTCTTCATATTTTAAAGATTAAGATCTCACTACTGATTAAGATCTGACTACTCTACGATTAATAGCGGTTAAGAAAATTGAGTAAACACTTTTAAACACCTTTTTCAAAATGGCGGACGACGCAGAGGGATTTTTATTGGAAAAATGTGGTTTTAGAATTTTGTTTCCTTTTGTAGGTTAACATGTTCTCTACAATTTTTGTCTTAAATTTTTTTTTTGATAGCTCCTTCCTATAAAAAGATATTGTTGAAAAACCAGCTAATTTTCGATTTTAAGAATGGTTTTTCAAGTTTATCTAATCCAATGTCCATCCCAACCAAAAATTACTCTGATTACTTTTTATAAAACATTAAATTTTCTACATTTCTGTATATTTAGATTTTATGTAAGTCAAAAAGCTTTCAAGATATAGCTAGACAAAGCTTCTTATATTATATTATAAAGTCTAGACTAATTTTATTAAATTGCCCCTTCTTGTTTCCCGTTAGATAACCGAATATAAAATTGCTAACATATTAATAGAGAAAGGTTATACCTATAATTGTGTATAATTCGTTTCTTGAAAATTTAATCTTTTTCATCATACTTTGAATTTAAAATAGTATATATAAAGTTGACGGGACATTTACACACCCTTTTAGTACGAACATTTTTGCCCCTCCCTATATATTTTTATTTTAAAATTTAAAATTTAAAAAAAATTTAATTTAAAATTTAAAATTTAAATTTGTTTCTAATCGGCTTTTTTTCCTTTTAAATGTCCCGTCAACTTTATGTATACTATTTTAAATTCAAAGTATGATGAAAAATTTTAAATTTTCAAGAAACAAGTTATACACAATTATAGGTTTAACCTTTCTCTATAAATATTTTAGTAATTTTATATTCGGTTATCTAACGGGAAACAAGAGGGGGCAATTTAATAAAATCAGTCTAGCCTTTAGTATATAATATTAGAAGCTTTGTCGTACTATATCTTGAAAGCTTTTTGACTTACATGAAATCTAAATATAAAGAAATGTAGAAAATTTAATGTTTTATAAAAAGTATTCAGAGTGATTTTTGGTTGGGATGGTTGGAATGAGATAAACTTGAAAAACCATTTTTAAAATCGAAAATTAGCTGGTTTTTCCACAATAACTTTTTATAGGAAGCAGCTATAAAAAAAAATTTAAGACAAAAATTGTAGAGAACATGTTAACCTACCAAAGTAAACAAAAATGACTACTCTACGACTAATAGCGGTTGAGAACATTGAGTAAACACCTTTTTCAAAATGGCGGACGACGCAGAGGGTGTTTTTATTGGAAAATGTGGTTTTAGAATCCCCAAGAAGTACTCTTTAAAATAAAACAATAAAATTCTCCTCCCGGATTTTTGTAGATATTTTTGCTAATTTGATTGGACTAATACCATATACCATACTTTTAGAAAATGAAAGCAATTTATAACAATACAAAAAAGTATTTTAGTAAAGAAAAAAAATATGTTATGAAAATTCTGTTTACCGAACTTAACCAAATATTAGCAGGTGGTATACCCTATAGACAAAAAAGAACATGATTGTGCGAAAAGAGTTCAAGTCTTGATTGAAAGGGTATATGAACTCATGTTGGACTATTAGGAACAAAAAAAACTCATAGGTTGAGAGCTTAGAAAAAGGAGGAAAGCTTTTTTAATGAAATTTTGCAAATAACCCAGTAAGATTTTGAATCTTGAAAAAAATAAATATTCCTGAAAATGTGTTTAATTTGTAAAACTTACATTTTTTGTGTCTTTTAGTTGTAAACAAATTTAAAAATGTTTTAAGGAACAAGTTTTAGTGGTTTTCAATAAAACAGTTGTACATTTTTTTTTAGATACAATTAAAGTAGCAAATAGATCTACAGAGTTATAAGGAATCCTATATTATAAGATAACTAACGAAAGGGAAAGCGTTTCCCGGAGAACTCAGAAATAAAATGAATTGGAAACAAATTGCCGAAAAAATCATTCTGATGGATTGCTGATACTGTTTGTATGAAGTCATAATCCTCAAAAAACTTACCCAAATCCAAAATACCAAAGAGAAAAATTAGTACGGACAAGCAAAAGCAAATGTCTGATGGATTGCTGATAATGTTTATGTTTGCCCAACAGTCACTATCCTAAAAAAAGAAAATCCCCAAGAGAAAACTTAGTAAAGACAAAATACCCAAAAGAAAATTTCTTTAAGAAAACCCCAAGAGAAAATTCTAGAACGTAGATATGTTTGTCCATCAAATGATAATAATCCGGTAGGAAAGGATCATAAATACGCGACTCCACAGGCCATACAGATGTCCAAAATCACAACTTTAATCCAATCAACAAACAGTGCATTTTTTCTCACTGGGCAAATTTTATGTCATTTCGTTCATTAGCCTTTTACCACTACTTCTATCTTTTACAACAAAATTCAAGAAAAACCAGTAAAAAAAAACTCACACGCACATGAAACGTCATCTCATGGCCAAACTTTGAACAGCCCTACATGTCTTGTTCAAAACGTTATTTTTTCGACATGTTGCTGCATGGATATGGATTTTTTGAACCCCTTGGGATTTTTTTAGACATGTTCATAGTCTGGCCATCGTTCATAGACTGTGGAGGCGGCCCGTAAAATACCATGACTCGCATGTCGCATCTCTCGGTATCGTCTTCTAATGATCATCCAATTTACCAATTTTTGCTTCGAGAAAGCTACGCGCAGAAAGAATATTCCTGCTATGTACATAGTACGTACGTACATATATACATATGTGTGTAGCTGTATTTATACCATATACTACGAAAACGTATTTTTTTCAGAAGATCAAATATTAGTAAAAATTAGCGATGTAGTCCACTCATTTCACGTATAGTTATGAAAAATCATTTTACTCTATAGCTCTATAGATGTTCAATTTACACAGCGAACACTCATATATCTTATTTAAATACACTGATGATGTTATATACATATGTACATATTTACATATTGCAGCCTAAAACAGGTCAACTTTAATTTTGTTAATTAGTTTACAGCGTCAAAATCATACTCCCTTGACTCAAAATACCCCTTATAGTCCCAAAACTAAATGCCTAGGCTTTAAAAGTTCTAAATGCTATCATTTTCATTATTTATTTCAATTTTGACACCACCGCACCACGCCCAATGTGTTTTCTGTTGTTTTTTTTTTTGTTCAATTTCGCAATAGGTCCTCTGAGATCTAAGTGAACATATCATCACCCCAGCAAAAAAAAAAAAAAAAACTAAACTAAAAATTTGCGTTTCGTCTAATTAGGTACCATTTGAACTGAGTTGCGATACATCCCTTCCAGTAGAACGTATAATTAAACCTCCCTAGCTGATCAAGTATTTTTTGTCCGACTAAGTAGAATTTTAAGTAATGAACAATTACTGTTTAAATTTACTAATTTATTAATCAACATATTATACCTATGCTGAAAGAGGCCAAACTAGTCAATTTCTCTTTTTGAATCAATAGTCCTCTAAGGGGAAACGGTTGACTAAAGGACCATTCACATGAGAGCGACCAACGACCGACGAATGAACAAACAAATGGGAATTAAAAAATTAATAAACCTTAATATTTCACAAAATCTAGTCAAAAGGGTAGAATTCG
This sequence comes from Melangyna quadrimaculata, assembly GCA_949320155.1. Lineage (NCBI taxonomy): Eukaryota > Metazoa > Arthropoda > Insecta > Diptera > Syrphidae > Melangyna > Melangyna quadrimaculata. The sequence continues at coordinate 4,997,911 of OX439486.1, forward strand.
ATTTAAGATTAATTTTAAAATTATGAAATCTGAATATTTATTTGCCTTAATATGAGAATGTTGAGAAAATAAATTGGTCGTAACGAATTGCGGCTATTCGCTACGAACAAATTGTTTTCTTAAAATTCTCTTTTCTTAGCAATTAAAATGAAAACTTTGGTACCATAAAATAATCCTCAATTATAATTCTTCCATTTTGTCTAGATTTTGTAAAGAATTTAGGTTTATTAATGTTTTAAATACCATTTTTTCATTCGTTCGTCGGTCGTTGGTAGCTCTCATGTGTTCAGTCTTTAAGTGCACTATATTTAGGAGGATGTTCTACTATGCAAGACTACATTTCAACATGAACGGATAAGAACGACGATAAAGTAGTTGTACACTCGGGCGTATTTTAATATTTAGGTTTATATCTTTACTGATAAAAATAATAGAGTTGGTAGCGGTAGGTATGGGCAATTAAGTTCACTGAGTTCAGACGACATCACTTACATATTAAGGAAAAATTAATAAAGTTTTGAATGGTTGAATGAAACAACAACCATTTGTGTGGGCTTGGGCTACCACCATTGCATTTGGCTGTAATTATCTTGATTATACAATGAAACCTCCCTTAGGTGGACTGTGACGGTGACAAAATTTGTGTCCGTTTAAGGGAGTTGTCCGTTCAAGGGATCAAATTTCATAACTGTTCCTCTACTCTGACTTTCTGCAGTTTTCTGTGCATTGCTCTGTCAATTTTATTTTTGTAAATGAAAGTTGAAATAGGTACTTGACTAATGAACCGAAATTCAGAGAAAAAAACGGACAAAATATTTGTATTGATAAAGAATAACCAAAAACTGCCTCTATAAAGGATTGTGCACGTTTTGAATGAAACAAAAAAAAGATATTAAAAAGTACTGCTGAAAAAATGGCAGAAAATCACAAATTACTCTTAAGTTTTTGTACGTTGAAGAGCATAAAATTATGTTTTAAAAATAAAGTAAAAAAGAAATATTATTTCTGGGGTTGAGGTAATTTGTACTTTTTAATTGAATTATATTCATTCACTCCACTTAAAACAGAAGTAATTTCAATATTTTAATATTTAAATTTCTTCATCCTCTTATTATAAAAAACCTGACCACGGGTAATTATTTTCTGGATGCACGAATTTAAGCAAATTCCACTAGAATAATAAAATTCACAGTATCTTCTTGCTGTGATTTTTATAAGAGTCGGTCAACATCGACCAAAATTTGTATCTTAGAAGGGTATAACAGACTGGCAGAAGAGCCAACTGTTATACCTGGGCGAAACACAATTATTTCTGGAGTTGAGGTCACTTGTACTTTTTAATTGAATTATATTCATTCACTCCACTTAAAACAGAAGTAATTTCAATATTTTAATATTTAAATTTCTTGATCTTTTTGGTTGACGTCAGGCGTCTTAATTGGTTGACGTCAGGAGCGAACGCAGGAAAAATGTTCGGGGGGGGCGGGGTTGAAAAATTTAAGATGTTCATAAATTTTATTTTATCACGAAGAGACGAACTCTTAACTTGAAGGACAATATTGTTTTAACTCTGTTATGAATGGAAATTATTTCGTTTAGTAATCATACTTGTTTGAACTTTCAAATTAAAATCAAGTATCTTTGAAATTTCGGAATTGAAAACACTTGGTATAGGAAGGAAAATAAAAAAAAAATAAAATCAACTAAGTTGTCTAGCGAAAATATTTGTGCGCAAAAGTTTTAAATTCTGGAAAAGATTCGAATCAAAGCGCAAGTAAAATAAAAAAAAAATAAGCTTATTTATAAATATTTGACCCAGAAAGGAAAATATTAGCTATGAGTGTTTTTTTTATAATACAAATTCTATATACTACTGAAATACATCAGCCAAGTAGAAGACTTAGCATTATTTAATTGGACTTGTTGAATTATTGATTCAATATAGCTTTTAACGGCCTTTAGTCCATAAAAATTGGCGTTTCGTCCCGGCGTTCTCACTTGGACTCTTCAGTTGACAGTGAGGGCCTTGTCAAGACGTAATGTTTATTAAGTTCAGTCCAGCTTACATCAATTTTACAGCGAAAACCAATTGTGAACTAAATCCAACCCAATTAGAATTTCTAATCAAGAATTGTTAGAAATTTTGTTACCCGTGTTTTATTTTGTTCACATTTGTATGTATTGTTCTTTTATGAGCAAATTTGTACTAATATCGACTGCTAGTTTCCAATTCATAATAACTTAGTAAATCTGCGGCAGATCTACCGCATGCCTGTTACTTGGCTTGGACATATCGAACTTATTTTTCTTCTGTCCGAAAGCAAGCAGGCGCAGTTTTTTCAATAAATTTGTGTTCGTAAACATGGCAGCGCAGAACATCAGATTTTTTTCAGAATTATCATTAGGAAAAACCGACATTTTTGGATTAAATTTTCACGTGAGAAAAGAGGACTTTAGGGCCTCTGGGAACATTTGGTAACGGAATATTCTGTGTACGCTAAAATTTTGTTTCTTACCTATCTGTTAAGGTACAAACTGTCAAATTGCATTGAAGGATGGCTACATAATCCGAGATTTTTTTTAATTATTTTTTAAAAAAGTTAAATTTTGAGATTAAATTTTTCAAGCGTGAAAATCCGATTTTAGGGCTTTTGGGGTGATAGACAAATATCCTAATAATGTATGTATTTCGAAGCCATTTTATTTTAATTATAACATACATATGCAATGTATGTACTTGTACATGTTATCTCTTTTTAATTTTCAATCATTTTAAGCAGAATTTATTCTTTTTTTTTCAGCAGAATGTTTTTTTTTTCGACACAAACTGCCCGCCGCCGCCGATTTAATTTCTAAACCTTTTTTATGTTACGAACATAATTTGTTTTACAGGCCTGCTTAAATCAGATTTCAATTTTTGTTTACAAACACAAACTTCGCAGAGATATAAGTTAGTCAGACGATTACAAACTCGCTCTTTGTTATTATAAAAATATAGGTAACAAAATGTATTTAATCAAATAATATTCGTTGTTTATATATTTGTACGGAATGCTGACACATTCCAGAGGCGA